>JAJOOE010011361.1:0-37307 GCA_036250405.1 Solanum raphanifolium
ACATGATTTAGACTTCGAAAGAATAGAATGGTATGATTTAGAAATAAATTCAGATTAAAATGAACTACGAATATTTACAATATTGGATAGAATCTATGGAAGATATAAAACTATTAGAACAATTAATGGAGGAAATTTTATATATGTACCAAAGAACCCAAGATATGTTATATCTAGAATACATCACAAATAATATTAAAGAAATATTCAGATTAAAACAACTATCAAAAGAATATTACAATAAGTACTATTACATTTTACCATGAAAAAAGAACATTATAATAAAATCTTTAAGATGAATTCCTCACCTACCACACTACCACCTACTACACTACCAATAATATGAATTCCTCAACTACCAATTTTGCACCCCTGAAAAATTTCTCCATTAATATCAATAAATCACCATTAAAATATCACCATAGATCACAATATTTGTACACAATTTTACATAATACATTCATCATATATCACAAAGACATTCAACAATCACTTTTTATCCTTCGAGATTATTGAATCTTTGTCACCTTATGAATTGTAAATAACCCAGAAAAATAGAAGGAAAAACAGATCTACCATAACAACACATTTTTGTTTCTCTAGAAAAAATAAAATATGAAAAAAGGAAAGAAAAGAGAAATTGGAGATGTGGGAAGAGGATAAAAAAAGAAGGAAATGGGGGTTGAATGGGGAAGAAGGTAATGATAATTAGAGAGAGAAAGAGAAATGGGGTGGGCTTGGAGGAAAAGAAGAAAGAAGTGATTTTTTTTTAATTATTATTTTTGGTCTTTTTTTAAAAAAAAAATTCAATCCAAAATTTGGAGTTCACACTCCTTCTACGCGTGAAATCACGTGTTGGTGTCAACTCAATAAATAAACGGCCATGTAAGCTTGGTCAATGGTTAGAAGGGCTTAAAATATCGAATTTCATTGAGTTTAAGGATTCAGTTGATAAAGAGTCAAGTAGAAGGGTTCAAAATACAAACTTATATAAGTACAAAGGTCCATCAGACTATTTCGCCTAATATGAAAGTCTCATAAGTTGTGGAAATTATCAAAAAAATATTAATTTTTACATAATATGACTAAATGAGTGAATTGTACTTCATAAACCGGATATCGAAATATCGTAAAACGTTGTTATTGATATATCACATATTTTCATATTTTTTATAAGTAAATATTTATAATCACAAACTTTTAAATACGCATAATTTTATAAAGATTAACTAGTCATCATTAATAGTAACTTGTTATTCTTTAATATGATTATTTCATATGGTATGATCAATTTCTTCACGTTGAATGTGAGTTTCTTTTTTGTAAAATTTAAAATAATTGACCTTTTTGGCAAACTATAAATTTATAAATCAAGGTTTTTGCATTTTATCTTTTTCTGAAATCATGATTTGGTGAGTTGAAATGCCAATTATGATTTCAGATAATATGTTCAAATGCTGATTTAAATCATTACTTCATATTGTATGTGCAAAAGCAAGTTTAGATTACTTACAAATAAGCATTGATTGATTAGTATTTCTTGTATTTCATAATACTTGATTGACTCTCATTGATATGTCATATTCTGATTATGCCTAAGTTATCTCTATATTTACTAAAGATCACCTATGTTTTGATAATATCATTTTTCAATGTGAATATAATGAAGAAATTAGGACCAATAAATATTTGTCATGTGTTTAGAGAGGAGAATAAAATAACAAATTTGGTGGCAAAGTAAGGTGCTCACCCCCCCCCCCCCCCGCCCTCTCACTTTTTGATAACATAAGAATGTAAGACAGTTAAAAGTTTCACTTGTGTATGTGCTAGATGCAATGAAAGCAATATGATAGGAACTACTTTTATTAGGAAAATTTCTATGTGTATCATGAACAACAATGACGAATATATGGATAAACATTGTATTGGAACAAAGTCAGTATCTAACTTCTGCACCAATTTAACTCTATATATAAAATATCTCACTTACCAAAAAATATATATGCATAAGCATAAATGAGAATTGAATACTATTTACTCTATTTGAAAATCTCAAAGTAAGAGTTGGAGTAGAAATTGTTTGATGGTACTTTTTATAATATAATATTTAAAATTTAAATGTATTTTCGTAATTACCATTTATGCGATCAATTTCTAAAAACTTGCAAAATCATCAATCTTGACTAATTTAATTTGAAATACACAATCAAGTCTACTATAAAAGAGTAACATCTCAAAATAGATAGCCACATAATGTTAGTATCATATTCATGTACGAGCTAGCTACTACATATTATTACTATTTATTTTCTACTGTTGAAAATTTTAAAAGTCAAAGTTAAAGATGAATTTGTGTGATTATTTTTTTGCAAAGAATATTTAGCTGTTTGAATATAGTTTTCATAAAAAAGCATGAAATATAACTAATAAAAGGGGGTAAATTTTGTAAAAAGAAAAATATAGGAAAAACAAATTTTTGAGTGTTCTCCAAAATTTAAATACAATCGTTATATCTGATTTTTTTATGATCAAATATTAATTTTCAAATAAAATAAAAAAATCGTTAATAAATAAATAATTCTCATGAACAAACTGGTTCCAATTAACTTCCAAAAGTATATGGATAATTATAGCCGTCAAAATCTGCTCTGCCCATGGGGCAGGCCAATCCAACCCGTTATTGAGGTATGGTTGAGATATGATTTTTTTTCAAATCCATTTAAAATTAGGGCTTATAAGCCCGACCCATATAAGCACTTGGCTCTTGAGACTTGATTAGGGTCGGTCCATGGGGAAAAACTATTTATTTAAGAGTAACTTACAACAATCTCACTAGTATATGAGCTAATTAGTTAAATGCATGCTATGTTGTAATATTACGAATCTTACCAAATTTTGGTACGTCCAGATACATGTATCTCAGGATACATGGACTCAAAATTAGGTTAATTTATTCTAGATACACCTTATTCAAGTGATTCACATGTATCTATGATACATAGACAAATCTCTCACCCTCTCCCTCACTCGCCACTCTCTTATCTCGATCGTGTATCTCGGATACATCACACCAGATACATGTATCTCACGTATTTAGTATCCTAGATACATGCTAATCACACTATATATTTTACTATTGTTATTAAAACAACATCATTGTTTTCCATATTTGGTTTGAAAATCTTCTCATTTTCTTGATGTTATAGAATTTTAAGTTTAAAAGGAAAAAAAAGAAAAAAAAAGGGCTAGCCGGCCCCAACCCTCAGT
Organism: Solanum raphanifolium; assembly: GCA_036250405.1. Taxonomy (NCBI): domain Eukaryota; kingdom Viridiplantae; phylum Streptophyta; class Magnoliopsida; order Solanales; family Solanaceae; genus Solanum; species Solanum raphanifolium. The sequence continues at coordinate 3,268 of JAJOOE010011361.1, forward strand.
CCTTCTAGGGTTGGGTTGGATTGAGCATTTCCAGGCCTTCCAAATGAAGGATCGACCCGCCCTAGCTTATCAAATTCCTTGACCCACGAGGCTTGTGCTGAGCCGACCATTTTTGACAACTCTAGGGATAATCGAGTGGTGCAAAAAGGATAAAATTCATAATTATGTTATTCCGCATTTGAAAATGAGTATTATTAATTAGTTTTAAAATTATTTAATTTAACTATTTGTACGAAAAATAATGGAATTAATTGTTCCGTCTAAAAATTGAGATAACTTATAGTCTAAATTTTTCAATACATGAAATATCTTTATGTATATTATTGTAAGTGTCTAAAGTTTCAATCCTGAAATCCAACAAACAGGAAAGAAAAATAGCAAGCAAACAACAATATTTGTATTTGAATTTATGTGAAGATTACAATATTTATAAAATCTTTAAGAAAAGATATGTAATCCCTTGATTCTTCTCTTCAATGATGTTCTTGATTTGATGGAATATTTGCAACTCAATTTTTGGAGCAAAGACTTCTTTGTACTTGCGGCTCAACACTTGGAGCAAAGACTTCTTTGTATGCCGAAGACTTGCAGATCACCACTAAAGAGCAAGGATTCTCTATGTATTTCTGTGTCTTCTTCTTTTTCATCCTTCTCCCTTTTGGTCTTATGAAGACCTCTTTATATAGGCTTGAACTAGGGTTTTAGGGGTATTTTTGTCCAAGCAATTTTGGTCATTGGGGCTTGAAGAACATGAGTTGGGCTCGTCTTGTCAACTTTATGGACTGACCCAAATGTAATTTGGACTTTATTTAAGTCATATATTTTGAATTAAATATTAATCCGACTTTATTAACCAGTAATTTGACTTGGTCAATATATCATGAATTTATGATTAATCCAAAATTTAATATGGATTTATCAATAAAATTTCACTGTCTACAAATGCCCCCTGCTTCGAGGCTTGTTGTGGTGTCCAACTTGTTCAGCCTTTAAAGACAAAGCTTGAAGCATTCGTGAATTTTTTTTTTTTTTTTTATGGAGTCTTTCAAAACTTTCCATACTTGATTCCAATGGAAATTTTCCATAACTTGATTCCAATGAAATTTTTCATAACTTGATTCCTATAGAAACTTACCATAATTTGGTTCATAGGAAAATTTACCATAATTTTGTTTTAAATATGGTTTTTTCATAATTTCTAGGAACACAATTTATGTACTTTTGATTTCTATAAATACACATGCTCTTATAATGATTGATTGTCAACTTGAGGCATACAAAACTCAATTTTCGTCACTTTTTTTTCCAGCACAGCACACCTGCAGTAGAAAGTTCATAAATTATTGTAGAAATGTCGAAATCATGATCCGTTTGATGTTCCAGAAACTAGGTTCAGAGGATTACCACATATCCAAAATTCAAAATAAAAAACCTTCTGAATTGGCGGAAATTGATTTTTGAGTTTGCTATCAAATCTGTCTTCTTTTTTTATAACTCTATGCAGTCCCACCAAAACGTCTCTATCTTGGTGTAGGAGATTTCGAATGACGAGCGACTTGTTTCTATAGAAACTAGACATCAAAGTCTACAAAATATCCAAAAATCTAGGTAAAAATATTCATGAATTGACGAGAATTAATTTTTGAAGTTGGTCTTCAATTCTGTCATTATTGTTTTGCAGATTGTGGAGTGTCACCAAAACGTTTGCATCTTGGTGTAGGAGAGCTCGAATGGAGAGCGCCTTGATTTGATAGAAAATAGACTATTAAGTCTACAACCTATCCAAAAATAAAAGTCAAAGTTCTTATGAATTCACCAAAATTGATATTTTTAAAGTTAGCGATCCGATTGACTTTGGACAACATCCATGAGTTCACTTCTCTGCATCTTCGCCAAAGAGCCGCATATTGATTTCCGTATTGATTGAGAATTTTGTCATCATATACATGGGATGACAACATAACACTCTTAAGTCAATAGGACTATATTCATCATGACTAGCGCGAGAGCATATGCCATAATTTTCACCATGCCGATTCGAAGCTTCGTGCAATTGGCACCATGAGATACATCACTTTTCCTTCTTTTTTTTTGCAGGTTTACGAAGGACCGCAAAAAGTCTCAATATCAGACCAAAAAAATGTGAGGTGTAATCCATAATTGGCAAGGAACCATTTGGTGCAAAAAAAATTTTTTAGCGATTGTGGCTTTGGTTGAGATAAACCACACTTTGTGCATCTTCTTTTGCAAATACGACTTTGATGACAAACTACACTTGGTGTATTTTCTTTTTCCATTGCGTCTTTGATAACAAACTACACTTAGTGCATCTTCTTCTACAATTGTATCTTTGATGGCGAACCACACATGAGACATCTTCTTTTGCAGTTGTGACTTTGACGACAAACCACATTTAGTGCATCTTTTTTTGCAGTTGCGACTTTGATGAAGAACCACATATAATGCATCTTCTTTTGTAGTTGTGACTTTGATGACGAACCACACTTGGTGCATCTTTTTTTCAATGATTGCGGCTTTAGCGACGAACCATACTTAGTGCATCTTCTCCTACAATCGCGACTTTGATAATAAACCACACATGAAACATCTTCTTTTTTCAGTTGCGGCTTTGACAACGAACCACATTTAGTGCATCTTCTTTTGCAGATACGACTTTGATGATGAACTGCATTTAGTGCATCTTCTTTTGTAGTTGTGACTTTGATGATGAACCAGACATGATGCATCTTCTTTTGTAGTTGTGACTTTGGTGATGAACCAAACATGATGCATCTTCTTCTGTAGTTGAAGTTTGGCAATGAATCACATTTAATGCCTCTCCCTCTATAATTTTGGTTTTGGCGAGAAAGAGATTTTGCTGCAGTTTGTCCTAGTTCTGAAGAGAAACTACCTATCACATGATCAACTCCTTAAATCAAACTTCAAAATATGCCCCCATGTCAAAGATAGAGGCTCACTCAAACTACATCAAGCCATAAAAATATTTGAAGGGATGATGTTTGATGAAGAGATGATGCAAAGTTGATAAAGACATCCAAGACGAGTTGACAAATCACTTCTTGAAGTTTGATGATCTTTTCTACTCAAACTTTTTGTACAGGATGATACGTTGGTTTTTTACCCCTTTTTTTATGATTGTTGATGTGTAAAAACTCTTGCAATTTTGAAGCAATAAAATATATTTATTTTACACTTCAATGCAAATCATGTGATTTTTTTATCTAAGTCACCTATTTCAAGGTTTTCAACCTATTGATTCTTTGGACCATATAGATTTAAACTCATGAGAGTCAAAAGTAACAACTTGAAGATGTAACTCATTTTCATGAAGCTTTTGATACTTGAGGACTTGGCTCGCATTTGAGAAGCATCATAATTTGAAAACATAGCTCGAATTTGAAGAGTTTCAAAACTTAAGACTTCGCTCAAATTTGATGAGCTTCATGACATGCATTTTAGACTCGTGCACCGAGAATCATTTTGATTTGAAGATTTTGATCGAATTTGATGAGATTTGAAACTCGAAGATTCAACAAAATTTGATGAACTTTATGACATGCATTTTAGGCTCGTGTGTCAAGGAGCATTTTGATTTAAAGATTTTGCTCGAATTTGATGAGCTTTGAAACTTGAAGATTCAACATAATTTGATGAACTTTATGACATCCATTTTAGGCTCGTGCGTCGAGGAGCATTTTGACTTGAAGATTTTGCTTGAATTTGATGAGCTTTGAGACTTTGAAGATTTTGCTCCAATTTGAGAAATTTTTTGACTTGAAAACTTAGCTCGAATTTGATGTGCTTTGATATATATATCTTTTGACTTGTGCGTCAATGAACATTTTGATTTGAAGATTTTGCTCAAATTTGATAAGCCTCGTGACTTGAAGACTTAGCTTGAACTCAACGAGCTCCACGACATGAAGATTTAGCTCGAATTTGATTAACTAGGAGTATTTTGATTTGAAGACTTAACTTGAATTTGAGGAGCTTGAAAATTTAGCTTGAATTTGATGAGTTTCATGACATGTATTTTAGTCTCGTGTGTCGATGAACATTATGATTTGCAGTCTAGGCTCGTATATCAAGGAGCATGTCAACTTACACAGACTCTTCAATTTCAGTTTCGGATGAAAACTTGTCCTCATCCTCAATGTCGATTATATTTTCTTTGTAAGTTTCGAAGTTGGACAACTCCTGATCTCTATTTCATGTCATACTTAGTTCCATATCATAAGCACGCGTTGCTAGTTCTTCAAACGTTTTAGACTTTATGCCTTGCAATATGTAACGAAGATCCCAATGCATACCTTGGATGCATATTTTGATCCCAGAAGTTTCACTAAGGCGATCTTTGCAGTTAAGATTCAAGCTCCTCCAACGATTTATGAAGTCAATGACTTGTTCATCATTGCTTTGATGGGCGTTTGCATCTCTATCATGCTCACAACACGCTTTGTGCTATGAAAACGCTTAAGAAATTATTGCTCCATCTGCTCCCAACTATAGATGGAACTAGACCCAAGATCTATGTACCACTCGAAAGAAATTCCTGTGAGAAATCTAACAAATTACTTAACAAGATAATCACCATATGTTCCAGCATTATTGCAAGTTTCCACAAAGTGTGCCACATATTGTTTCAGATTTCCATTGTCGTCGAATTGCTGCAACTTAGGAGGCTGATAATCAACATGTACTTTTAGGTTATCAATTCTTTGAGAATACGACTTTACATATGTGAGAGAAGACTTGGACGTGGACTCAGATTTAGCTTTGATAACCTCTTTGATGAAGTCCTTCAATTTGTCAACATGAATCAGATCTCCGACAGACACTTGAAACTCTTTGATGATTGTTTCTTGTTTTGTGAAGGACTCTTTTTTTTAGTTTCATGAAGATCTGCACATAATTGGGTGGATTATCTTTTCTCCATATTCTCCATCTGTAACACTCTGGAAAATGGTAAGTTAAACTAGAGATTAAACGTGGGGGTGAACGTCTTGGATGAGGGTTTTAAGAGTCAAGGCATAACGGGCAAATGCCAAACAAAAGGGGCAAGCCAAGGCCAAAGTCCAAGGCTGCCCCAAAAGTTGAGCTACTCCCTCAAATTTCATGGCCATTACCACAGTTATTGGTCACCACCATGGCCCATGAGAGGCTTCGTGAAGTTGCCTTGGCCAAAAGGGAAAAGTCCCCAAATGACCAAGCCATTGCCTCAAACTTCACGGAAGGGACCATGGCTCGTGGAGCCCTTCGTGAAGGAGACTTGGGCATGGTGGATTGGGGGCATGAGGTAGCCTAGCTACTGCCTCACCCTTCACGAGAGGGACCACGGATCGTGGTCCACTTCACGACTCGTGAAGGGGCTCGTGGCAATGCCTTAGGCGATAGAGCCTTGTGCTCCAAAAGAGAGGACACTGCCTCACCTTCACGACCCGTGGTCCTCACCACCGCTCGTGACACCTGGGCGTGGTCTGTTAAATGAAAGTTAGTTGGGTCATTTCCTTTTTAGTCCAATTAAAGTGGGTTTATTTTGGGGATTCTTAGGGGTAAAATATATATAATTTTAAGTAAAAAATACTTCATTCCAACTCATTATACTCAAACTCACAAATAATTCCCTAAATCCTCTCCCTCACAATATTTCTCTCACTAGAAATCCTCCATTGACACCAAGAACTTGAAGGCTAGGGTTCAAGAATAAATCTTCTCAACTCCAATTCGTGGTCAAACCTTCAAACAAAGTATGGGAGCCTTGATTTATAGAACACTTTCTCCATGAAGCCCGTCAACTCTTTAATTTCGAAATTGGTAGATTCTTCAAAAAACTAGGGTTTTCATTCTAGCCATGGGTTCTTCCTAAAAACGATTTCAATGGGTCAATTGTCTTATATTATGGTTGAATTGTTGTTTAAAGGTGATTTTTATAGTAAAACTCTCCATGAACCCGTGAACTCCTCCATGACCCCAATTTCATGAATTGTGATGGGTGTATTGATGCAAGATGAATACTATGAATTGTCTCTATGATATTTTAGTTATTGATTTTTGTTTTAATTCATGCCTAGTCTAGTATTTATAGGTTTAAATGTGAGACATAATTCATGACCCTTGAGAGGGTAAATTGTTAGGGTTGGTACACGTTGATGAATGTTGTGTATGGACTCATGATTCACTTAGAAAGAGAAGATCCTATGACTATTGTGTAAATTGAGGTATTGTTGAAAGACCATTCTTCCCTTACCCTTACACTTGATTATGTATGAATTGTTTAGGATGATGATAATGTTGTTGTGTTGATTGAAAGGCTATTCTCATGAAACACTATGAACGTATTGTGAAAGGTTTACTCACGTATTGATGATTCTAAGGTTGAAAGTCCATTCTCACCTAATTGAATCTATGAGCTATTTGATGAGTTGTGTTGAGTGAAGGGTAAGATGTCTCTTCACATGTAGATGCAATTCAAAGACTAATTATGAATAATTTGGGAAATAATGCTTAGTACCGAGTGGATATGGAAAATGAGCTAGAGGCTCTCCCATCACTACAATAGGTCGGGTCTCTAAAGTTAGCCTCATGAGATGGAAACTCTCCCATCACTAAAATAGGTCGGGTTTCTAGAAGCAATCTCCAAATCCCGTAACTATGTGCCCACATAGGACTTAGCTAGTGGATCCACCTAAAAGCTATACATTTAGTTCTACCTTAGGCAAGTAGGACACCTTCTTTCGGTGTGGGGTTACACAACACCAGATTCCATGTAGCTCATATGGTCTATGTCGGTTATGGCTATCTTCCCTAAATGATAAGATTAATAATGTGACCCGAACTATGTCTATGACTTCTTAATGGGGTTTACTTAATAGAAGTGGGGGTATGGGTCTCTACTTTTATATTGCACAAGTAGACCTTGAAAGAGGTCATAAGGTGGTTCCTTATATTATGATAGTATATAAATGTATGCACATGTATTGAATGGATTGTTGCTATGAATGACTTTCCTTATGTTCAATTAATGTTTATGACTACTTCCTTGTCTATGACTATTGATTATAATGAGGTTTAAAGATGATGTGGATGACTAAGGTGACCTCAAAGGGGTACTTAGTGTGGTTGGTATTATGGGATGCCAACTATACCTTGCACAAGTATACCTTAAGGTCAATAAGGTGAAGGTTCCATTATGTATGAGGTTTTATATGATGAACATGTTATACCTTGTAATTTTACATTGAAAGTGCATATTGGTTCTCAAACTTAATAAATGCATGCCTTTCAACTAAATTGTCCTTTTTATCATATTTCAAGGATTTTTATGCATGCTTCCATACTTAGTACATATTTGTGCTAACCCCTATTTCTTTTACCCTTTTTATAAGTGTAGGTTCTGGCTAGGTGAAGTGTGCTACCTTCCTTTGACTAGAGCTTGGATTGCTATCTCCAAGACTTGTGGTGAGTCCTCATGGTTCGAGGACAAGAGCCATTCACTTCTAGTGTTTTTTCTTATTGCTTTACTTTTGAGACTTTTCTATTGTAAAGGGCTGTGACCCTATTGACATTCTATTATAGTAGATGGTTATGAGACATTGTCTAGTTTCTTTGATTTATGCAAAAGACTTCGATTGTTAAAAAGTTTTAAATTCTGCGTCATTTTCAATTACTTATGTTTTATGTATGTTAAGGGCTTGTATGAGACCCCTTCGGGGTCAAGTATGTCGTGTCACTTCTGGGGTGTAGACTCGGGTCATGACACCATCATGTTTGTCAACTTCGTAATTTAGACGTCTTGAACTTTGATGTACTTTGATAGGCCTTCAACTGCTTTCATCAAATGTGCATGTTATTCTTCTATTGTGGAAGTTGACTACCATCGTGTGCATTACCATCGTAGTTGATGGAGAATAATATTGATTTTCCCAAACATGAGATGCAAACATGTTGTGTGGGCTAGATCCTGTGCTTAAGACATCATTGTCGGCTGAAGCGAAGGGCTTTTTGGATATAGATAGGCTCAATTGGGCAAAAACCCTCTTGACCATTTCAGCGATGTCTTCTTTTGCGGCTTTTGCAGGAGACTTTACACTTTTTGGAGATGAACCAAAGACGTAGCAAATTCGTACGACACTCGGGAGGCTTGTTGTCCTAGAAATTTGGCTTGGTTCCTTGTGACAGTTGTCATGCTTCCCGCAGTAACATCAAAGATGTTTTCCACATTAATGCAGAATTTAGATCCATCAGTTTTTGTGGATGCAGATGTAGATCCAGATGTGAATACAAATGCGGATATGGATGCAGATCCAGATTTGAATGCAGATGCAGATTTTGAGTTGATCTTCTTGAAAGTCATCTCGGTGTTTTTGAACTTTGATTATTATTTTTGAAGAGAAGAGATAAGAGGTAAAGATTGTCCCACTGGGCGTGCCAATTTGTAAGCGTCTAAAGTTTCAATCCTGAAATACAACAAACAGGAAAGGAAAATAGTAAGCAAACAACAATATGTGTATTTGAATTTATGTGAAGGTTACAATCTTTATAAAATCTTTAAGAAAAGATATGTAATCTCCCGATTCTTCTCTTCAATAATGTTCTTGATTTGATGGAATACTTGCAGCTCAACTTTTGGAGTGAAGACTTTTTTGTACTGCGGCTCAACACTTGGAGCGAAGACTTCTTTGTATGCCAAAGACTTGCAGATCACCACTGAAGAGCAAGGATTCTCTATGTATTTCTATGTGTCTTCTTCTTTTTCCTCCTTCTCTCTTTTGGTCATATGAAGACCTCTTTATATAGGCTTGAACTAGGCTTTTAGGGGTATTTTTGTCCAAGCAATTTTGGTCCTTGGGCTTGAAGAACATGAGTTGGGCTCATCTTATCAACTTAATGGACTGACCCAAATATAATTTGGACTTTATTTAAGTCATATATTTTGACTTAAATATTAATTCGACTTTATTAACCAGTAATTTGACTTGGTCAATATATCATGAATTTATGATTAATCCAAAATTTAATATGGATTTATCAATAAAATTTCACTGTCTACAAATATATCACATTCCAAAAAAATTTATGTTACTTTTTACTACATTGGAAGGTTATTTTATAATAACCCATAAATATTTTGGATACTTTACCTCAAAGATTATTAAAATATTCCTTCATTAATTATTTACTGCAAACAATTTCACCAAATGACCCCCTTCATTGATATTTGGGAGCAAAACCACAAAGTAATTGAAAAAAAACCAAGATATGGAAAAAAAACTGGGAAATTATTATGGGTATTGATTACTTATACAGTGCAAATCTAGAATTTTTTTAGAAAAATAAAGTAGGAGAGGGAATTTGTATCACTCCGGAAAACTAATAAACTAAGCTAGAGTCTAAGGGGTAAACTAGTAGCCTAGCTAAAGTCCTACTTTGAGGTTAGAGTCGTAAAATAACCTCTGATACTTGGTAGAAATGTTTTTGGGTGTAGACGTCAAGGTACGATCCCCCAAGGATCAACCAAGGGTCCTTGAGGGAGACTTTGAGGCAACCCACAAAAGCTGTCAAAAACAACTTGGACCTACGGATGGGAACCCACAAACCGTAGGTGGACCCACGCCCCGTAAGTGGGGGTCGTGGGTCGAAGATTGGACTCCCCTGGTCCTCCAAACTCTTTTTCCCATCCACGAATTTCCAGAATGGCTCGTGGACCCACCCACGGTCTGTGGATGGGGAGGGGGGTTTCGTGAGTCACAATAGATTTTGGTCTTTAGTTTTTTAAATTAGGGATTAAGGGAGGGGCATAGGGTTAATTAGATAACTAAGTAGGGTCGTTTAATATTAATTAAGACACCTATAAATACATAATAAGACCCCTAAACTAATCAAACTAACTCATTCTCACAAGACCCAAATCAAATTCCCAAATACTCTTCCCTCCAATATTTCTCTCCCTAGAAACCTCCATTGAAGAAGAAGAAGAACTTGAAGACTAGGGCTCAAGAACTCGTCTTTCCTCTCCAAATTCATGAAGGATCTCCAATCAAGGTATGGTAGTCTTGATTCATGGATAGTTTCCTTCCATGAAGCCCTTGAAAACTCTATTTCTCAAAGTTGAAATTCTCCAAAACATAGGGTTTTCAATCTATGTCATGGATTCACTTTCAAAACAATTTCAATATGTTTATTGTCTTATATTATGATCAATTTGATGAATTACTATTGTTTTCCTAAGGAATTAACTAAGAATCCATGAATTTCTATGTTTTCCTAAATTGGATCTTGAAGCATGAATATGAGTCATTGTTAGTAGATTGTATTCGAATTATGAATGTGATGAATTGATTACTTGAACTAGATTGTTATACATGTTCAATGCAGTAATTGTAGGAATTTTGATGAATCATAAACCATGGCCCTTGTAGGGCAATTTATGGGAATTTTACATGTTGATGAGAATTATGTTTAAGCTTGTGATTCACTTAGAAAGTGAAGACACTATGACTATGGTGTACTTGTGGTATTGATTGTAAATACACTCTCCCTTGTACCCTTACACATGATTATGCATGAAGTATGTGTGTTTGTGATGAGCTTGTTGTGTTGATTGAAAGGTTATTCTCATGAAACACTATGAACATGACCTAAAAGGTTTACTCACATATTTATGATTTTAAGGTTGAAAGGCTAATCTCACCTATTGAATCTATGAGCTATTATGATACCATGTTGGTTTGAGTTGCTAAGGCATTCTACCATGAACATGAACTCAAGCAAAGACTTAATATGAACTTTATGCTTAGCACCGAGTGGATTTGAATATGAGGTGAAAGCTTATACGTCAGTTAGTCCGGCTTTCCACATGGGTTTCTTATACGTCAATTAGTTCGGGTTCCCAACATGATTACCTCATGAGATGGAAACCTTCTACGTCAGAAGTCTGGGTTTCTAGAAGCAATCTCTATATCCCTTAACTATTTTCCTACATAGGTCTTTAGTTAGTGGATCCACCTAAAAGCTAAAACATGTAGTTCTACCTTAGGCAAGCAGGACACCTCTTACGGTGTGGGGGCAAGACACTGGATTCCATGTAGCTCACATGGTCTATGTCGGTTAAGGCTATTTTTCCCAACATGACAAGAATATGAACTATGACAAGAACATGAATATTAACTATGATTTATGACTTCCTAAAAATTTCTACTTAGTGTGATTGGGTGTATGGGACTTCATTCATACATGGCACAAGTAGGCTTTGAGGGTGGGTGTGGTGTGGTTCTCTTATGCTATGAAGGTTATGAATGTATGCATGTCTAATATGGATTGTTGTTATGAATGACTCTCCTTAATATGATCTTATGAACACGAATGCATCCTTACTTGTAAGCATGGACTATGGTGAGGGTCAATTATGAAATGTAAGACTTTGGTGGCCTAAAAATGGTACTTAGTATGGGTGGTATTATGGGATTCCATTCACACATTTCACAAGTATGACTTAGGGTTGCTTATGATAATGATTTAAGTTTCTACACTTATGTGCATGATGACATTTAAACTTGATAAATGTATGGTTTTCAAAAAAATGTCCCTTTTTAGCATGTTTTCAATGATTTTATGCATGACTATCATACTTAGTGCATTTTTGTACTAACCCATATTTCTTCTACATTTTCTACAAAGTGTAGGTTCCAGCAATTGAAGTGTTCTTCTCTTGATACAAGTTTGGATAACCTATCTCCCCAAAGCTTGTGGTGAGTCCTCTTGGATCCGAGGACAAGTGTCACTTTGACATTACTTTCCTTTCATTATGTTAGACTCTCGGATTTCGATTGTAAGGGCTGTGACCCTATTCTTTTTAGACTTCGATTGTAATAGATGGTTTGTGGAGACTGTCTAGATTTCTTCCCCATTTATGAAAAAGACTTCGATTGTAAGAAATTTTTTAATTCCACATCATTTCTATGACTTTATGTTTATGATTATGCTAAGAGCTTGTGTGAGACCCCTTCGGGGTCAAGTACGTCGTGTTACATCTAGGGGGTACCCCTGGGTTGTGACAAACTTGGTAATTAGAGCACAAGGTTTAGAATGATTCTAGGATGAAGTCTTACACGCCACGTCTAGTAGAGTCTTGTTTATGAGTGTGAAGCGCGCCACATTTATGAATGAAAGGCTATAAGATGTTTAGGAAATCTCACTTCTTTCGTTACACTTTAGTCGTGCCTTAGAGTTTTAACTCTATAAAGTTCTTTTATTAACCCTTCTCTTGTGTCTTCAAAAAATGAATACACGAAGAGCAAATTCAAGAAGGGTGGAAGAGGAAAATGTGAATAAGGGAGATCCTCCTCAAGATGACCAAGCTCCTCAAGGTAATCAAGCTCCTCAAGAGAACCAAGCTCCAATTGATCCCGTGATGGAGAATGTATCCCATGCGGAGTTTAGGTCTACTATCCAATTGTTGGCTCAAGTTGTTACCACTCAAGCCAACAAAGAGAGGATTGGCCCTATGCACACTAATGTGAACTCTGCAACTTCTATATTGAGAGATTTGGTTAGAATGAATCCTCTCGTGTTTCTTGGTTCCAAAGTGGGAGAAGATCCTCAAGAGTTTGTGGAGGATGTGTACAAGATAATTGATGCTATGGGGGTAACTTCGGTAGAAAAAGTGGAACTAACCGCTTACCAATTGAAGGGTGTGGCCCAAGTGTGGTGTACTCAATGGAAGAGGAATAGGCCGATAGGAGCGGGTCCCATAGATTGGGAGGTGTTCAAAAAGGCATTTCTCGATAGGTTCTTTCCTCGAGAGATGAGGGAAGTTAAGGTAGAAGAATTTATCAACCTTCGTCAAGAAGGTATGAGTGTTCAATAATATTCTCTAAAGTTCACCGAATTGTCCAAATATGCTCCGACTATGGTGGCGAATCCAAGAGATGAGATGAGTAGGTATGTGACGGGTGTGTCTAGATTGGTGAGGAAAGAATGTCGTTCGACAATGATTCATGATAATATGGATATCTCACGTCTCATAGTGTATGCCCAACAAATAGAGGATGAGAAGCTCCAAGATAACAATAAGGGGGTGAAGAGAGAAAGAACCGATGATGGGAATTTTTCCAAGGGTAAGTCCGATGGCCAAGGGCGACAAAGGTTTAAGATAAGGTTCTCTAATCAAGGCTCCTATAGTGCTCCAAGGACCAACAAAGATATGGTGTCTAACCCTAAGCCTCAAGGAGGCAATGGTGGTGGATCTTCTATGGTGAGGCCTACTTGTGCTAAGTGTGGTAAGAAACATGATGGTAAGTGTCTTGTCACGGATGGTTGCTATGGTTGTGGGAAGAGTGGTCACATGATGAGGGATTGTCCTATGCTTAAGGTTCAAGGAAGAAAGGGCAAGCAATCTCTTTTTAGTGGTTCTAATGCCGATGCTCCTAAGAAGAACCGTTTTATGCTCTCCAAAACTGAGGTGACCAAGAGAGTTCCCCAAATGTGGTGACCGGTATGTTGAAAGTTTTCTTTATTGATGTTTATGCTTTATCGGATCCCAGTGCTACTTTGTCTTTTATGACGCCATATGTGGCTATGAGGTTTGATGTTTCCCAGGAGGAATTATTAGAGCTTTTTTCGGTTTCTACCCCGGTTAGTGATTCAGTGGTGGCCAAGAGGGTGTATAAAAGATGTCCCATTTCCTTGCCCATAGAGTTACTCTTGTTGACTTGATAGAACTTGATATGCTAGATTTTGATGTGATTCTTGGTATGGATTGGTTGAATGCATGATATGCTTCTATTGATTGTAGAACCCGGGTGGTTAAATTTCAATTTCTGGATGAGCCTATTTTAGAGTGGAAGGGTGGAAATACAATGCCTAGAGGTCAAATTATTTGTTGTCTTAAAGCTAGAAAGATGATCTCCAAATGGTGTGTCTACCATATTGTTAGGGTGAAGGATGTTGAATCCAAAACCCCTCCTCTAGAGTCGGTTCTGGTAGTGAATGAGTTTCCGAAAGTTTTTCTCGATGATTTACCCGATATTCCTCCCGAAAGGGAAATAGATTTTGGTATTGACCTTATTCCGGATATGCAACCTATCTCCATTCCTCCTTATAGAATGGCTCCGGCGGAGTTAAATGAGTTGAAAGAGCAACTAAAGGATTTGCTAGACAAGGTCTTTATTCAACCAAGCATCTCTCCATGGGGTGCTCTGGTATTATTTGTTAGGAAGAAGTATGGGTCCTTTAGAATGTGTATTGACTATCGCCAATTGAATAAGATGACCATTAAGAACAAGTATCCACTTCCAAGGATTGATGACTTATTTCACCAACTTCAAGGGGCTAGTTATTTCTCCAAGATACGTTCGGGTTATCACCAATTAAGGGTGAGGGAGGTTGACATCCCAAAGACGGCCTTTCGAACGAGATACGGTCACTATGAGTTCTTAGTCATGTCCATTGGGTTAACGAACACTCCGGCGGCGTTTATGGATTTTATGAATGGGTGTTCCGACAATATCTTGACATGTTCGTTATTATGTTCATTGATAATATCTTGATATATTCGAGGAGTGAAAAAGAGCATGTTGACCATTTGAGGGTGGTATTGCAAGTCCTTAAGGAACATCAACTTTTTGCAAAATTTAGCAAATGTGAGTTTTGGCTAAGGTCCGTAGCATTCCTTGGTCACATCCTGTCTAGCAAGGGTATTGAGGTAGATCCTAAGAAGACGGATGTGGTCAAGAGTTGGCCTAGACCTCTTACTCCATCTGACATTAGAAGCTTTTTGGGTTTGGTCAGTTATTATAGAAGATTTGTTAAGGGATTTTCCTCCATTGCTTCTCTTTTGACAGCTTTAAATCAAAAGAAAGCTAAATTTGTATGGTCGGAAAAGTGCGAGAAAAGTTTTCAAGATTTGAAGGATAGACTTACTTTCGCTCCGGTGTTGACCTTACCAGAGGGTACATATGGTTTTGTTATTTATTGTGATGCCTCTAGAGTTGGGTTGGGATGTGTGCTAATGCAACACGGTAAAGTAATTGCCTATGCCTCAAGACAACTCAAGGTTCATGAAAAGAACTATCCAACCCATGATCTTGAACTAGCGGCGGTGGTGTTTGCTTTGAAAATATGGAGACACTATCTATATGGGGTACATGTGGATGTTTTCACCGATCATAAGAGTCTCCAATATGTGTTTACCCAAAAAGACTTGAACCTTCGGCAACGAATATGCTTAGAGTTGTTGAAGGACTATGATATGAGTGTCCTTGATCACCCCGGAAAAGCTAATGTGGTAGCAGATGCTCTTAGTAGATTGTCCATGGGTAGTGTGACTCATATAGAGGATGGAAAGAAGGAATTGGTTCGTGATGTGCATAGGTTGGCCCGGCTAGGTCTCCATCCAGTGGATTCCACCAAGGGTGGTTTCACAATCCACAATGGTTCCAAATTATCCTTTTAAATGGATGTTAAGGCAAAACAATACCTTGATCCCATATTAATGGAGTTGAAAGAATCGGTACTTCAAAAGTCCATTGAGTCTTTCTCCCAAGGGAGAGATGGGGTGCTTAGGTACCAAGGTCGTTTATGTGTTCCATATATTGATGGCTTGAGAGAGAAAATTCTAGAAGAGGCTCATGGTTCTAGATATTCCATTCATCCGGGAGACACCAAGATGTATTGTGATCTACGGGAAGTCTATTGGTGGAATGACATGAAAAGAGATATTGTGGGTTTTGTAGCCAAGTGCCCGAATTGTCAATAAGTTAAGGCAGAGCATCTAAGGTTGGGAGGCTTGTCCCAAGATATAGATATTCCCACTTGGAAGTGGGAAGATGTGAATATGGACTTTGTTGTGGGTTTGCCTCGTACTAGAAGGCAACATGATTCTATTTGGGTCATTATTGACCAGATGACAAAATCAACCCATTTCATTCCCGTCAAGATTTCCTTTTCGGCGGAAGACTATGCCAAATTGTATATCAAGGAGTTAGTGAAGTTACATGGGGTTCCTTTGTCGATTATTTTAGATAGGGGTACTCAATTTACTTCACACTTTTGGAAGGCATTCCCAAAAGGGTTTGGTACTAAGGTTAAGCTTAGCACGCCTTTTCATCCCCAAACCGATGGGAAAGCGGAACGTACCATTCAAACTTTAGAGAATATGTTGAGAGCATGTGTGATAGACTTCAAGGGTAATTGGGATGACCATTGATAGAGTTTGCCTACAATAGTAGTTGCCACTCAAATATTGCCATGGCTCCTTTTGAAACCTTGTATCGTAGGAGATGTAGGTCTCCGGTTGGTTGGTTTGAAGTAGGTGAAATTGCTCTAATTGGTCCCGAAATTGTTTATGAGGCCATTGAGAAAGTTTGATTCATTAGAGAGAGGTTAAAAACAGCCCAAAGTCGGCAAAAGTCCTATGCCAAGTTACAAGAAGGGATCTAGAATTCTAAGTTAATGATTGGGTTTACTTGAAAATCTCACCTATGAAGGGTGTGATGAGGTTTGGCAAGAAGGAGAAGCTTAGTCCCCGGTATATGGGCACATATCAAATTTTAAAGCGTATTGGGAAGGTTGCCGATGAATTAGACTTGCCAAGTGAGTTGGCTCCGGTTCACCCGATATTTCATATTTCCATGCTTAAGAAGTGTATTGGCGACCCGGTATCCATTATTCCTCTAAAAGGGTTAGGAGTTGATGAAAACCTTTCCTATGAAGAGGTTCCGGTAAATATCCTTGATCGGCAAGTTAAGAAGTTGAGAAATAAGGAAGTAGCTTCCGTGAAGGTTTTATAGAGGAATCATTTAGTTAGGGGTGCTACTTGGGAGGCCGAGGCCGATATGAAATCCCACTATCCTCATCTTTTTCCTTCCACTCCTATTCAAGCTTGAGGTAAGTAGTTCCTCTTGAAATTCCTAGTTGGGAATCACGTGTGTGATATGTGTGTTTTCCATGTTCTTGATGAAATTCATGTTTAGTAGGAAAATGAGTTGTTTTCATGAATTACGTTCCTCATGTTGTTGTGCATTTACAATGATTTGCCTATTTTGACTTCATGAGTTGAATTGATGAACATGCGTTGTTGTGTTTCATGATATGGCACATTGGATCCATAATGTTGTGTTGAGCATGCTTTTGCGTTGGAGAAGGTAATTCCTCCTATGTACATGAGAACTCTTGAATTTCATGCATTTTGGGTTGGTAGATGTAGTTCCTACTTCCTTATGTTGCATTGATTATGATTGAGTTGGAGTTGAAGTTTCCTCATTTGAATAGTACACATTGGGAATATTGTATCTTTGAGTTGTGCATTATTTTGATGTTTCATGCATGATGGACTGCTAGTCTTGAGTCTTTAATTCTGTAAGGTGTCTAAATCGTCATTCGAGGATGAATTTCCCCAAGGGGGGATAATGTAACACTCCGGAAAACTAATAAACTAAACTAGAGTCTAGTGGGTAAACTAGTAGCCTAGTTAAGGTCCTGCATTGAGGTTAGAGTCGTAAAATAACCTCTGATACTTGGTATAAATGTTTTTGGGTGTAAATGTCAAGGTACGAGCCCCCAAGGACCAACCAAGGGTCCTTGAGGGGGACCTTGAGGCAGCCCCTAAAATCTGTCAAAAACAGCTCGGACCTACGGATGGGCACCCACAAACCGTGGGTGGACCCACGCCCCGTAGTGGGGGTCGTGGGTCGAGGCTTGGCCTCCCCTGGTCCTCCAAACTCTCTGTCCCATCCACAAATTTCCAGAATGGCTTGTGGACCCTCCCACGGTCCGTGGGTGGGTGGGTGGGTGGGTGGGAGGTTCGTGAATCACAACAAATTTTGGTCTTTAGTTTTTAAATTAGGGATTAAAGGAGGGGCATAGGGTTAATTAGATAACTAAGTAGGGTCGTTTAATATTAATTAAGACACCTATAAATACGCAATAAGACCCCTAAACTAATCAAACTAACTCATTCTCACAAGTCCTAAATCAAATTCCCAAATACTCCTCCCTCCAATATTTCTCTCACTAGAAACCTCAATTGAAGAAGAAGAAGAACTTGAAGACTAGGGCTCAAGAACTCGTCTTTCCTCTCCAAATTCGTGAAGGATCTCCAATCAAGGTATGGTAGTCTTGATTCATGGATAGTTTCCTTCCATGAAGCCCTTCAAAACTCTATTTCTCAAAGTTGAAATTCCAAAACCTAGGGTTTTCAATCTATGTCATGGATTCACTTTCAAAACAATTTCATTGTGTTTATTGTCTTATATTATGATCAATTTGATGGATTACTAATGTTTTCCTAAGGAATTATCTAAGAATCCATGAATTTCTATGTTTCCCTAAATTGGATCTTGAAGCATGAATATGGGTCATTGTTAGTAGATTGTATTCGAATTATGAATGTGATGAATTGATTACTTGAACTAGATCATTATACATGTTCAATGAAGCAATTCTAGGAATTTTGATGAATCATGATCCATGGACCTTGTAGGGCAATTTATTGGAATTTTACATGTTGATGAGAATTATGTTTAAGCTTGTGGTTCACTTAGAAAGTGAAGACTCTATGACTAATGGTGTACTTGTGGTATTGATTGTAAAGACACTCTCCCCTATAACCTTCCACATGATTATGCATGAAGTATGTTTGTTTATGATGAGCTTGTTGTGTTGATTGAAAGGTTATTCTGATGAAACACTATGAACATGGCGTGAAAGGTTTACTCACATATTTATGATTCTAAGGTTCAAAGGCTATTCTCACCTATTAAATCTATGAGCTATTATGATACCATGTTGGTTTGAGTTGCTAGGGCATTCTACCATGAACATGAACTCAATCAAAGACTTAATATGAACTTTATGATTAGCACCGAGTGGATTTGAATATGAGGTGAAAGCTTATACGTCAGTTAGTCCGACTTTCCACATGGGTTTCTTATACGTCAGTTAGTTCGGGTTCCCAACATGATTACCTCATGAGATGGAAACCTTCTACATCAGAAGTATGGGTTTCTAGAAGCAATCTCCCTATCCCTTAACTATGCGCCAACATATGTCTTTAGCTAGCGGATCCACCTAAAAGCTAAAACATGTAGTTCTACCTTGGGCAAGTAGGACACCTCTTACGGTGTGGGGGCAAGGGACTGGATTCCATGTAGCTCACATGGTCTATGTCGGTTAAGGTTATATTTCCCAACATGAAAAGAATATGAACTATGACAAGAACATGAATATGAACTATGACTTATGACTTCCTAAAGAGTTCTAATTAGTGTGAGTGGGGGTATGATACTTCATTCATACATGGTACAAGTAGGCTTTGAGGGTGGTTGTGGTGTGATTCTCTTATGCTATGAAGGTTATGAATGTATACATGTCTAATATGGATTGTTGTTATGAATGAATCTCCTTAATATGATCTTATGAACACGAACACATCAGACACTAGAAAATCAGCCAGCATTGAAAACATCAAAAGGACCTTCAGAATTCGTTCAGAATCCCGTATACACAAATCATATATGAAAATTGACTTTACTTGACTTTCCAAACTTAATGAAATTGTCGAAACAAGAATCCGAGATCTCCTTGAACCGACATCCGTGAAATTCACTAGAAACTAACATAACACCTAAAAAGATCAAAACAAGTTCACGATTTCTAAAATATCAACCAAGACCTCACCTAGGCCTAAACATATGTAACACCTCGGACTTCGGGAAAGGGCTAAAAATGGCAAATAGGCAAGTCCAAAAACCCAAAATGGACCATGGACCCTTCACGGCACCCTAGACGGTCCGTCTAGGGGTCTACGACCCGTTTAGAGCATGGTGGACGATCGTCCAAGGCTAACAAGGTGGGGTCACCTAGACAGCCCGTGGTGACTTGGACGGTCCGTTTAGGGGTCTGTACAAGTCACCCATCAGTTTTCAAGTTTTGGGTCAACTTCAAATTATCATATGTCTCAACACATAACGAATTAGGTGGCCCATGACCTATCAAATTAAATGTTTTGAGTCTTCTTTCTAACGCCACTAAGTTTGCCTCATTTTGAGTTCAGAATAAAAATTTGTCCCCATATTAGTAAAGTCTTGTTGGGTAGGTGAAGTTTCACGACTGGCTGTACGACCCGTGAAGTGTTTCACGAACCGTGAAGCCTCTCTTTTAAGGCACCTCGTCAGTTTTTAAGTTATGGTCATTTTAGTCTTTTCCCAAATTGTTTGGTACCTAAACTACGTCGTTTTAAACCCTATTTCAAGACCTATAAAAGTGAATTAAGCCCTAAAACTACCAATTTCAATTCATTCTCCTAAATTCCCTAAACTTGACCAAATTCCTATATTCTCTCCAAGATTTTCTCCAAAAATCTTTTCTCTAGATCAAGGAAGAAGAAAAGTTAGGGTTCTTCAAGTTCGAGTCTCCTTTCTTCATCATTGCTTAGGGCTTCAATCAAGGCATGTAGGGATTTCATAAATGGGTTCCAATTGCCCAATGAGTCCCAAAAGTTTCTTCAATTCTCCAATTCAATTTCCCAAGAATTGATTAGGTTTTCATTCAATTCCTCATGGGTTCTATTTGTATGGATTTAATTGCTTGACTATGGTCTTATTTTGATGATTTAGACTTAATTGCATGCCTTTCCACTAATTCCATGTGAACCCATACATTGATCTTTGAATTTTGACTATGAACCTTAATTTACATGAATTTATGAAGAAACTTGAATTCATGAATATATTTTTATGAAATCATGCATATTTTCATGAAATCAATGTGTATGACTTATATAAGGTCATGTATGAAGGTATATGTATGTTCTATGACGCTTGACCACATGGCATGAATGACATCTAGATTTGCCCTCAATATTTTTCCGGTTGTTTTCCTAAATTAGGTCTTAATAGTACGGTATCCAGATATGTCATCAATGATTATAGATTACACTTTCAAAACTATCTCCATTAGTAGTATAGAAGTTCTAGCATGAAGTTAATGACTATGGGCCTTAAAAAGGTAATATGAAAAGATCATGGATGGTGAAAGATTTTCTCACGTATTGTCTAAGGAGCTACCTTATGATGTTTCTATCTTAAATTAGTATCTTAATTATACTTTTCCATGGATGATATCAACTGAACATCTCAGCGGTGGGATTGAATATCCGGATCAAATCAGAGTTCATGCCGCCCACCCTGAACAAATAGGAGGTGTGGGCCATATGTCGTACATAAGCCGCCGGGTCGCACGACAGAAGAACACCCAACATAAAGATTCACACTCCTCTATGTGAAATATTCATCTTCATAGGAGATTTTATGAATATGATTAATGACTATTATGTGGGATATATACTTAGCACCGAGTGGACTAGCGATGAATACCCATGTCCCATAAACTATGTGCCACCACAGAATGATTGTCTTAGATAGATATTACCTAGTAGATCCACCTTAGCTCAGATCTTTACCTTGGAAAGTGAGGACACCCCTTTTTCTCAGTGTGGGGCAGACACTGGATTCCATGTTATAGCTCGCATGTTCTATATGTCGGTTAAGGGTAACCTTTCCACAAAACAAACTAAATTAATTACTAATGATATATGAAGCTTCCTTTATGATTTAAATATGCATTGACTATGTTCATGATTTATGATTCTTCTTAAATGATTTTACTATGTTTTAACTTGATCATGAATTTCATGTTTTTGATTATGTCCCCTTATGATCACGTCTCATGTTTTATTGCACTCTCTTCATACTTAGTACATTCTATGTACTAATTCATACGTGTGCCTACATTGTTTCACTAATGTAGGGCTTGACAACTCTTCTCCATCCATTCATGTCTAGTTTATTGTATTAGAAACTTTAAAGATCGGTGTTCCAAGGACTGAGAATCTTTTATTGCTTTCATGTCTTTTCATTTCAGATTTTGTATGTGATGTATGGGTTACGTCCCAATCTCTTCCTTATGATGTAATAGATGGCTTTCAGACTTATGTTTAAACTTTCGTTACTTTTTGTCAAACTCTTGTATTTGAAATGCTACTTTTGAATTCTTTGTTTCTATTATCTTGTATGATGTATGCTAAGTGGCTTGTGTAGGGCCTTTCAGGGTCTTACACCATGTTACGCCTAGGGTGCACCTTGAGTCATGATAAACTTGGTATTCAGAGTACAAGGTTTAGAAAGGTCCTAGGATGTATCATAATCCACGTCGAGTAGAGTCTTGTTCATGAGTGTGAAGTGCACCACATTTATGAATGAGGGACTATAAGATGTGTAGGAAACTCCACTTCTTTCATCACTTTAAAGTCGTGCGAGAGAGTTTAACTCTATATGTATCTCTCCTAATACCTATCCGATGCTTTTTAGGATATGGCCACTCAAAGACAATACATTAGAAGGAATGTAGGTGAGAATGTGGAACGAGAAGCTCCTCGATCAACCCTTTGGCCGAGCAAGTGACTAATGATGAGTTTCGAGCCGCATTTCATAAATGGCCTAAGCTATAACGACTCAAGAAAATATAGAGGTTAACTTGAACCCAAAGGTGGATACAGTGACAACAAGGGTGAGAGACTCTACCAAGATTAATCCTTTGGAATTTCATGGGTCTAAGGTTGAGGATGATCCTCAAGAGTTCATTGATGAGGTATACAAGGTTTTGATGATCATGTGAGTGACGCCGGTGAAAAAGGTGGAATTGGTCGCTTATCAACTTAAAGGTATTTCTCAAGTTTGGTTTGAATAATGGAAGGAAGATATGGCGGTGGATGTGGGTCCTCTTGATTGGAAGAAATTTCAGGTTGCTTTTCTTGATATGTTCTTTCCCCTTGAGATGAGGGAGACAAAGGTACTTGCGTTCATTAATCTTCATCAAGGGAATATGAGTGTGAAGGAGTATGCTTTAAAATTCACGCAATTGTCCAAGTATGCTTCAACTATGGTTGCTGATCCAAGGGAAAGGATGTGTAAATTTGTGTCCGGTGCTTCCGACTTGGTGGTCAAAGAATGTCTGACCACCATGCTTGTTAAGGAGATGGATGTCTCCCGTTTGATGGTTCATGCACAACAAATAGAAGAGGAGAAAACTAGGGATTCAAAGACGCAAGAAAGGATAATGGTTATTTCTCACATTTAAGGTCCGGTAGAGGCAATCGTTCTCAAGCTAATGGTTCTAGAGAGCATATTTATCCATATTATGCATTGACTAACTCGTTTTGAGTCAAATATTTTTTCTATTTTTATTTTAACTTATATTCGACTCGCATGTCACTCCTCCACATTAAATTGACGCTCTCAATAAAGTGAAGTCATTCATTTCGAGTTGTGCCATTTGTAGGTTTCCGGATAACTAATATCTAGAGGTTGATTCAGGAAAAATGTTACTCATCGTTTTAGCTCTGGTGCCTTTGTGATGCAGAATAACAAACTGAATTTTTTTTCTAATTCTTCGTCCTTTTGCAACAATTTTAAGTGCACTTTCTATGGAAACTACCCGTCCGTAACTGATGGGGCCGGGGGGTTTGGTTTCTTGTTTGCAGAATTAGGACAAGTATTTGATTTAATTAAAATATCCTAGACATTGAGGGAGTATTTGAATTAATTCTTTTCATGTCACTTATAAATTAAAAAAAGCCACAACACCCAACTTTTGATTATGTTTTTTCAGCTTTAAATCACTTTTGTGTTATCTAGGAATGTCAATAATACCTTTTGGTTCATTATTTTTAAAAATTATACCATTTCAATTTTTTGAATATTTTATAATATAACCAAAATTAAATTTTCTAAAACCATCCCAAATTATATCAGTCTTTGTACGGCTTGGTTAATTTTTTATTTTTTTACTTTTAAAATATCATTCAAAATATACAAGTATGAAAATATTTTTTCCACAAATATGTTCTTGAAAAAACACTTTAATTCTTCACCAAGAATGTTAAACTTTGTTGTCGTATTGTTTGATCTTAAACATTTAATAGGAGTGTTTGCATATGTTTTGTTGCATTGTTTGATGAAGTATCGATTACATTATCTTTTAATTTTAAACCTAATTAAATAAAAGCTAATTAAAAAGCAAAGACCCAAAAGTTGTCTAGTCACTAGATGCTTAGGACCGAGGTTATATTTATATTTGAAAAATATTATAAAATATATTTATATATTAAATTTAGCATTGTTTATATATAAAATGTATTTGCATCATGCAAGGCTATTCGGTTTGATTCAAAGACTTTTCGATTTTTTTCATAAATTAAAAAAAGCCATTTCAATTGTCCGAAACAATTATAAAAATTCAAAATTCTATTAAAAAAATAACATAAATCGATTCAATTGAAGTAGATTTAGTCGGTTCCTTTCCTGTTCTTTTGATAGGTGTTATCTATACACTTTCAGAATTAATATATAACTCAAAAGCTAAAAGCCACTAAAAATAAGCTAATCCAAACACTCATTGCGTCAACCAATTTGTGGGTTCTTAAAAAAATGACCAAATTTGACTTTAATTAATCTTTTTTAAGGAAAAAACTGGAATTATTTAATTAAAATGAAAATTAATTATTTAACTATTGTTTTAAAATGTAATTTTATTAATAAATAATTTTACTGTTTTAAAGATATAACTGATGAACCATGTCGGTTTCTACAATGTATTTTTAAAATTTTAAGGTAAACAGACACTTGATGTAGTTAATTATTCTTTTGGCACATAATTGACCAAAGTGTAAAAAATAATAATTTCACATACGAAATTCCACAAAAAAATTAGTTAAACCGACGGTTTGCAGAAGCCATTTTTACTATATGGTTTTGACATTGTTTTTAGTAGTTGACGTTGCATGGTCACCGGATTTCATCGACATCAACTATAAACTCACGAAGAATTAGTACCTGCAAATATCAAGGTTAGTCCATCTTTACAATTGTAGGGTAATTATTACCAGCCCAACATTAAGTATATGCAAAATTAAATACACATTTATAGTAGCTAAACAATTACCTCCATAATTTTTCGAACAAGTACTACCTTTTGCATAAAGTGGCTATTATAACATATTGGGACAAAATGATTTATCAAGCGTTTATATCACATAGAATATAAACAAATAATTATTCGACAAAGCAAGTGCTGACATCTTTCCATATATTCTCTCCTCAACAAGTTAACACTTTTTTATGTTAATGAAATCCCAACAAATTATGTCACTAGAGGAAAATGGAAATGATAAGAAACTCCCATATAAAAAGAACAGACACTCTGTTTTAAAGATACTTTTGACTCAAATAAGAATATTATATCACATAGGAGAAACACAACGCATGTAATAGTACCCACCAACTAATACTTCTAAAAAATGCAATGTTCCGTTACAGTAACCATTTCTTTGAAAACAAATTTACTATTTCATCATTTCTTCTAGCTTCATATCCATTTCGTAAATCAGCTTTACTTTTTCTTTTTCTTTTTTCCAGGGACGGGGTAGGGGGAAACTCCAAGTAGACTTCATAAGTACACATACAGGGATGAAACCAAAAGTTCATAGAAATCCTGAGGGAACAAAGATTAGACGGGAGAGCATGGATAATAACTGGACAAGACAAGGCTAACAACGGGATGCAAAAAAGTATAACCCCCAAGCTAAGAAAGAAACAATGGAGATGAAGTGGCATGATTAAGGCAAATAAGATCAAGAAGTAGGAGGAAGATGAAAAAACAAAGGAAAACAGACCACAAAAGGATAAAAATGGAAAAAGGGAGATATTTGAGAAAAGATGATCACTTGTTCTACCCTCAAGTTTGAGACGGCAAGAGAAGACCAAATGGGAAATTTGGTGCATTCTGAATATCTCAAGAGAGAACACTACATCAAATAATGCTTACTTGTAAACAAAGACTTCAGACTTGCCTCAGACAATTGTGGATCAACCAGATTAATTAGCAAACATGGAATAGCCTCGCATCCCTCGGACATAAAATTGGAGGGGAATAAAATAGTCCTTGTGAGGACCATATACTCAGAGAAGTAGTTGCATTTTCTCCAAATACTAGCATAGGATGACTAAGCTTCTTAAAGATCGAACAAACACGCATGCTCAAAGTAGCTAAGAGGAAGTTGGATACTTCCGATAAGAGGGGAAACTGGAAGAGGAAATATGAATCATGACTATAGGATAAAGGCGTAAACAGGAGCTTCATTCTTAAAAAGTAAAACAATGAACAATGAGAAGAGTGCTAACATCTTGTTTCTATCCTTCATCTTCATCAAAAAATATCTTGTTTCTATCCTTCAAATCAAATATAGGACATGAATAATGAGAACACAAACACCATCTCAATAACTCTACACTGCAGCAAGGATATCAAAATTTCTTCAAATCATGACCAGTTGAACACTTGAATCAAGGTATTAATAAATACTGACAAGAACAGTCCATCTGCTTTTTGCATTATAATCAATTAAATTTAACTCAAAAAGACTTTCCACTGGTGTAAAAATGCGCTGCTGATATTGCCTTGCTATTTACACTGGGAATGATGCCTTTTCATATGCATACAAACAAACAACAAAAAGAAAGGAAGGAGACTCATATAGTGATAAAACCCATCTTCTCAACATGATTTCAGTTGCAAACAAGTTGCATGGATATAACTTGACAAGAGCCCATATTCAAATAATTTAAACAAAGATGTTAAACTGGAACAATCTAGCGGAAAACACAAATTTGGCTTTAGAAGAAGCATAGGGAGTTAAACTGGAACAATCTAGCAGAAAACACAAATTTGGCTTTAGAAGAAGCATAGCCTCCCCATTCTCACCCAACCCAGTCCTCATTCTTCCCCTAAGAGAAAAAGGGAAAAGAAAGAATATTATAAAAATTGGGCTGCTTTCTAAGTCCATATCAAGAAAGTAGTAAAAACACATTCAACCAGATGGACCAAGCATACTAACAATGGTTCCACCTGGATGGAAAAACCAGACTTGTGATAGTTCCAAATGAGTACATAGAGCTGACTCATCAATTATGTTCTGCTCACTCACTATATAGTGAGCTACCAAGTATATGCGACCGCAACTCAAGCCGTATTCACCTATCACTTCAAGGCTCACTGTTTTGGAGATGCGTGGACGGATGTGACTGCAAGTGGGTGATGCGACACCACAAGCTACATCACATAGTACACAGGCAGTCAGATTTGGGTTGTTTTTGCAATTCTTTGAAGTGCCACTTTTGGGCCTTTTATGTAATAGCTAGCCTTACACTATAAATACATGAGAATAACTCATTTAGACTTGGATTATTTTCATATGAGATTATTGAGTACGCTCTTGAGAGAGTTAAAAGCTAAGGTCACTGTTGATAGAAATATTGATGGAATTACTTGCTTGAGGATCATTCCTCTTGAGGGTGTCTTTCTATAGTATAGGTGCTTGTTTTGGTGTTTTTTGTAGGAGGTTTTGGCTTTAACAGTCATTGTTGCCTATTAGCCTCATTCTTGTGTCTTGATTTTTTACACAATTTGTGCTTTCTAGAATATTGTAATTTGGGGTATTGGTTGTCACATAACCATTGTTCTTAATTCTTTATCCATCTTGTGTCATTCTTTATCTTTTACTTTCCTAGTTCTTAGTGTAAGGTTTCTTTTAGTTTCCATGTTTAAATATTGTACCATTTGGTATTAGAGTCGAGTATAGATTTATTTTTACAAATCTAGACTTGAGTTTGTTACAGAAAAAAAAAGGGGTTAAAAGTTAAAAATTTAAAATCTGATTCAAATCCTTCTTGTTTGTTGTTTTTGACACTAGATTAGTATTCTCTAGTGTTATTTGAGTGTAGATGTGGAGTTTCAAGCCATTTGGAATTGATTGGGAGATTTCACCATTGTTAGATTGAAAACTTGAAGAACAAGCAAAATGGATTTTAAAGATTGAGTGAGGTTTTGGACTTCAAAGAATTGGGGCTTGTTCTCTAACTTGAGGAGAAGCTAAATCTGAAATTTAAAGGGATTCCAAGAAAAATTGAAGAAGTTTGAATTTTGAATGTTCTTCATCTCTTTGAAGAAGTTAGAAAAAGTACAAGTTTGATCCAAAACCCCAATTGAAATGTTTGGGTCAAGTGTTTCAAGATACAAAAGGGGTAATTTCTAGGTGAAGTGGGCCCACCAAAGGAAGCGAATGATAAGAAAATATCAACCAAAAGTCGGATGCACAAATTTCAAATGAGATTTCACGACAAAAGGTTCAACCCAGTGTATAGGAGAGCACGAAGCGGAAAAAAGCGGCAAGGTCCCACCTCACGCTTTAAGCAAAGCGCTCACTTCATCATTGAAGTGAAGTCTGAATTAAAAGAAAAAAGACCAAAATAAATAAATAGAGACAAAATATATAAACAAAAATTCATATTAAAAACTAAAAAATGGTTCCCCTTTAGTAGTCTTGTCACAAAAGAGACATACAATGGTTGTCCTATTGGTCTCACTAACTTTTTTCCCCATAATTTCATGCCCGGTAAGCCACTTTTAATCGCTAGTAAGATTTTAAGAAAAAAAATAATCAACATAATATTTTTATCACTATCAAGAAAAAATTCAACAACATTTTCATTATTGTTAACAAACAAAAAAATTCAGCAATATATATTTTAATCACTGTGAGAAAAGAAAATCAGAAACATATAATTCAAATAATCAAAGCTAAACAGGGCAAAGGAAAACAAAGTAACGAACCAAGAAGAAAAAAAGAAGAAAAATCCTAGGAGACTATAGTCTTTTTGAGTGGTGCTAGCCAACCAAGCACAAACGAGTGCAAACAGAATTTGTATATATATATATATACCTATGACTTAGTATTTTGTATATATATATCTATGACTCTTTTGTGCTTGGCTAGCACCACTCAAATGTATTAGTTGCAAATACGAGTAAAAGAGTGCAAATGCAAGGTAAAGTAAGGAATTTTTACGACTAACTTGTTTGCTCGTCTTGTAGGCACAAGGAGCTATATGTCATCCATAGCTTCAGATCCTTGAGACGATGACATGGGAGACTATGCTTGCAGTGATGATGGGAGGCTATGATAATAGCCGTAATCATGAGTCATATAGAGATGAGAGTTGCTATTTCAGAGGTGAATACAAAGAATTGGTGTGTATAGATCTTGTGGAGAAGATGGTGGGGTAGAAGAACCTTTTTTGGATTGTAGATCCTCATAACCCTTGGGATGATTCCTATGATGACGATGAAGATTATGAGGGTCCTCACACTACACACTATGAGGATGAAGACGACTTGAAATATGAATCTTCCACACACATGCCTTATGAATCTTATGATGACGATTTCCAGTTGGAGTTGTGGTGAAAATGTTCATGAAGATAGTGGAGACTCATATAAATTGTCTTGTGGTCCTCCTTATTATTCTAACCGAAATAGTGTGTGTGGGTATGTTGGGGAAAGTCGATATCATCCGATGAGAGAAAGATAATGTACATTTCCTACTCGAAGGGATACAATGCCTTATGCTTCTTGTTTCGATGCACATATGTCATGTTTTCGTATAGGCATGCTATTGGAAATAAATTTGGAGAAAAGGGAGGCGTGGTTTATCTCCTCAAGAATATTCCCTAGGATACTACTATGAAGAAAATGGTACAAGGAAGAAGTTTGTGCAAATTCATAGTAGACATCCACTACCTAATAGTAAGCAATTCCGGTCTCAAGCACCTATCACATTCTTCGAGTAGCTCTGATCCATCGGAGCCGCCCCCACCAAGCAGGCGGCCACGGGTCATAACGCACTCTTCGCACAACAATGGGTTTGGAAGCTATACACTTCAAGTAGATCTCATTGGTGCTAATTTTATTAGTCCAACTTTGGTGGAATAATTGAGAATCCCATTTTTTGATGTGAAGAGGCCATATGAATATAATGGAGTACGGGCCGTGAAGTCAGCAAGAGTTCTTATCACCAAAAGGGACTTCAAGGAAGTCGTGTGGTGCGAAGTCTACCCTTTGAAAAGAATGTTACTATGGTTGGACTATCCTTAGTTGAATAATAAGATGGATTTTAAATGTATTAGATTGCTTCACAAATTATACCCCTCTAACCCAATTTATGTGATGCACTTTCACAAAATTTATGAAAGAAAAGAATTTTGGGAACTTGTGGTCTAAAACAAACCATAGATATTTGTGTGGCTGCACATATCATATCAAGGTAAAATAGAAAGTTCAAAGTTAAAGTGTCTACAAATATAAAAAGGTATTGTTCTTTTAAGGACAAACAAACTGAAAAGAAAACACATCACATAAATTGAGACAAAAGGAGTAATAAAATTGTGTTGAAAAGTGAAATTCTTCACATGTTAAGAATCAACCTATAGCACACACTCTCAAGTTTGTAGGTCCACATTGATCCCAAATTAGATTAAAAATCTACGAAGGCGTTGAGTTATATAGGTATCCACCTTTAATATAAATGTGACATCCAAAGTAGTTTATAAAATATGTCGACAAATCCATCTATTTTTTTTTATAACCGAGAAATCCGTCTGTGACCCGCCCTTTGGACCAATCACAGCCTTCTAAACTCGGTGGATAATGGGCCCGCCCCTCTACCCTTCTCCACTTAAATACCGGGCTTAGCTTTGCATGGTGTAGGGCTTGAACCTGCGACCTAAGCCACAAATCCTCCACCTTTTGCCACTCAAGCTAGGCCTTGGGGGCTGACAAATCCATCTATTACCTTTAAGGTTTTGGCTTGAATGTTCATATTCTTTCATACAACCCCATGTCTA
Organism: Solanum raphanifolium; assembly: GCA_036250405.1. Classification (NCBI taxonomy): domain Eukaryota; kingdom Viridiplantae; phylum Streptophyta; class Magnoliopsida; order Solanales; family Solanaceae; genus Solanum; species Solanum raphanifolium. The sequence goes on from JAJOOE010011361.1 coordinate 34,080, forward strand.
GTACAAGTTTATACAACTACCAACAACAAACACATAAATGAGGCTCACATAGTTGGTAAAAGGGGGGAAATTATAATAAATGGTCAACTAGATTAGAAAGAGTTGGGCAAGAACCATCTTCTTAACATAATACCAAAACAAGGTGTGATCTAGTGGTCAATGAAGTGGGGGTTGAGAGCAATGAGGCCTCAAATTCAAACTCAAATTCCGATAAAATACTAGTTAAGTTCTTTCCATCTATTCAAGCCTTAGTGGACATATACCCAATACTTATATTGGTGAGAAGTAACAGGTACCCTGAAATCAGCCAAGGTGTGTGCAAGTTGACTCGGACACTACGATTATAAAAGATAAGGTTCATTGATTATTGTGTCTCCAATGTTAGATCCCAGTTGCCTGCACTCATGATGTCCATAGTCGTCCACGCTCTTGATGCTGGGAAAAAGATAATAGAAGCGTCCAAATAGTTGAAAAAGACATAATCAACACATAAGAGTATTTGCACGTTAAACCTGCATCCAGGCATGCCATTTCATTGTCCAGGATTTACAATATTCATTAACATCAAGAGAAAAAGCACTTAATGAACACCTGATTGTAATTTCATGAACTAAAGAAAATCCGAGTGAGAAGAGACTCAGTTGATCACATACGTGAAGGGGCTATTTAAAATCCTAATCTCAAGAGATAAATCTTCAATGCTGCTGTCGAAAGGAAATGCTCTTATGCACATCTATGTCAATATCAGTATATGGCCATACAAAAGCTCACAGAGCCTATCACACACCAATAGCAAGCAACTTTAATCTCCAAGACTTAAAAAGCAATGCATATATCGCAAATAAGAAATATATAAATATGTCCATCTCTACAGATCCTTTAGGGCCTGGGTTGCGAGTGCCTCTGAGGTAACTGAAGAAGGAAAGAGAAAAGATAGCGGAAGCAAGATACAAATCTTTGCACCTTTTTCAGAAAATCAAATACAAGGATGCAATTCTGGCTACTAGAATAGATATTATAGAGTTGGATCAAAGAAAAGTAACATATAGTTCCAAGAGTACAGACATCAGAAACATAACCAGAGACAAACTACCACAACAATGAACAACAAAGTGACATAAAACTAAATCTAAAGCACCTTGCACAAACCCTCCAAAGTACCAATACACCTACATAACTTAGCAGAAGACATGTCAGAGCTTTCTCAATACCCAGAGAAAATCAAAAATCAATAAGAAGGGTAACTGGTCGGGCTACGGGGATCATATCGGCCCAACCTAGAGCTTGTTATACTATCCAAAGCTGCCCCAAATACTCTTTGATCGTAATCATAATTGTTGCCATCATAATGTGATCTATATCCATCATAAGGTGATCTATAACCATTAGACTGGTTTACTGAAACACCAGGGGGGACTGGAACTGAATAGACAAAACAATTATAAACATGTAAGTTAAAACTCAAAGAAACAGACAATCATAAAGTTTAAAAAGAAAAAAAAAAAGAGAACTAAGAGCATTGGATAATGACTTCACTAAAAAAAAAGCATGCATCACCTTGTGTGTAACTAGTTTGGTGCTGTGAAAACCAGCATGAAGTTGATAACCTTGCGGAATTTGGTGAAATTTCCTTATCATTATAAGGTGTAGGATGAGGCCTTGGTCTAGAGGGAATATTTAAGGCCGGCAGTGTTGCGATTGGCGAGTTATTAGAGGGCTTGTCTTGCCCAGAAATCTGTTTAGAAAAATTAATCCATCAATAAACATTATGAACTAATCAAAGATGCTTCTGTAGACTTTGCCTCCTCAAAACTATAAGTTCCAACTGCCAGCCCGCACAATTGACTGAAAGAACATATGCTGGCTGCATCTCTCAATTCATGAACCAAAACCACGACACACTGACAATTTCTATAGAATGCCAAGACTATCCAACATCTACACAGAGGCTGGTTCTATTGGAAAACATAGAGGAGGTAAACCCATACCTTAGGTTTGCAAGCACTACAGAAGCTGATAATACTTGGAACACAAAAATTCACTAATGACCATCACTAAATCAGACCCTTTTAGCCAGTTAACGGAGGGGTAACAAGGACTTACTGCAAATTTTAATGTTCTATTGTAGAGTGTCACTAAACCAGAGAAAAGCTTCACAGCATAGTCTGCAATCTCTTCTGTCTCATATTTTGCGAAGGCAAAACCTTTAGGCTTATCAGTTTCCTTGTCACGAGGAATGTACAAGTCAACAACACGCCCTGCTTGAATTAGAATGTCATATAGTACACGATCGCATACTCTCTCATCCAAATTTCCTAAAAGAAATTCAAACACATCTTAGAAGGTGGTACATCATACAACTCATTCACAGCACAACAGAAATTGCATGTCCTATCTATCAAAAAGGCACTACATGTTAAGCGCACTCTTGCAGAGATAATTCAAACAAGCAACAGGAAAAGAAAAGACACCTCAACAAAGTCAGCTATCCTAACAAAGGCAGATTAACTAAATTTATGTGCAATTCATCCCAAGGTATATATTGGTTCTCATTATGAAGTAGTTTAGGAGGTCCAAGTGTAACCCTTTTGGTGGACTTTACGTGAGATGTTATTTGACATTCAAATAACATGGAGTTGGAGAAAAAAATACTTTTGGAATTGGAGGTCTCAAATTAGTCATATATACAGACTAAAAGGAAAGTGATTAGGAAAAAGGGAGTAACTGTAGCATAACGGAACCAAACGCGGAACTGTGTTTAGAAAGGGGAAAAAACAGTTGTAGCAAACAAATTAAATTCAGTAATCAACCAAACATAACCAGAAAAGGCACATATCTCTAAGATTATTACTTCCTTGACTATTGAAAAGAAAACCAAAAAAAGAGTGCGACATCAGATCTGATATAGGAGAAAACATTCATAAAAAATTATTAGAGTAGATATATGGAAAATTAAAAAAGAAGACATACCGACATATACAGTGCAATTAGGGTTCTCCGCCATGGGAGCTTTATCGGGAGGAGAGAAATTGGATGCCCAGTACCAGTAGATTCACAAAGTATATCGGAATCGTGTGGTTTTTGAATAAAGCAGAGAGAGTCTTTATTTATGTTATCTACCAAAAAAAATAGAAATAAGTTTATCACCAACTTCTGGATGGTTTAAAAGTCGCCTACGGATGTCTACTCAAGTTTCCACACGTGTTTTCGGACCTCCATATATATATA
>JAJOOE010011362.1:0-33490 GCA_036250405.1 Solanum raphanifolium
TATATATATAATTCGGGTTTTTTCGGTTTTTATTTTTTAAAATCCGAAACCAAACCAAAAAACCAAACAAAGTAATTTTTTAATCCAAAACCAATCCGAAAAACCAAAAAACCAATCCAAATAAAAATTAGGTTTGATTTGGTTTGGTTATTCAGTTTAATCCGAATAGTGCACACCCCTACTTGTATGTGTTCACCCAGAAAGAGTTGAATCTTCGCTAGAGGAGATGGCTCTACTATCCTGGTAAGGCCAATGCAGTAACTGATGCTCTTAGTAGACTATCTATGGGCAGTGTAGCACATGTTGAGAAAGAAATGAAGGAGTTAGTAAAGGATATTCACTGGCTTGCTCGCTTGGGAGTTTGCCTTATGAACATATCAGATGATGGTGTGACCGTTCATAATGGGCCAGAATGTTCATTGGTAGCGGAGGTTAAGGAAAAATAAGGCAGTGATCCTATATTGCTTCAATTGAAGGGTGCAGTTCATCAGCAGAAAGTTGAGGTTTTTTCCCAATGGGGAGATGGTGTGCTTCACTACCAGGGTCGTTTATGTGTTCCTAAGGTGGGTGAGTTGAGACAACAGATCCTTACAGTAGCCCATAACTCTAGGTATTCTATTCATCCAGGTGCCATCAAGATGTACCGTGATTTGCGGGAAGTTTTTTGGTGGAATGACATGGAAAGGGATATATGAGATTTTGTGGCTAAGTGCCTGAATTGTCAACAAGTGAAGGTTGAACATCAGAAACTAGGGGTATGACTCAAGAGATTAACTTTCCTACATGGAAGTGGGAAGTGATAAACATGAACTTCATTATAGGTTTACGTCGTACTCGCAGGCAGCATGACTCCATTTGGGTGTTAGTAGACAAAGTTACTAAGTCCTCTCACTTTTTGGCTGTTAATAGTACAGATCTGGCGGAGGACTACTCCAAGCTTTACATTAATGAGATAGTCAAGTTGCATGAGGTTCTTGTGTCTATCATCTCAGATATAGGTCCTTAGTTTACCTCTCATTTCTGGAAGTCATTTCACAAATGTCTTGGTACTAAGGTTAATCTCAACATAACATTTCATCCACACATGGATGGTCAGGCAAAGCGCACCATTTAGACCTTAGAGGACATGTTGAGAGATTGCATGATCGACTTCAAGGGTAGTTGGGATGATCACCTTCCTCTTGTAGAGTTCACCTGTAATAATAACTACCATTCCAACATTCAGATGGCCCCTTATAAGGCATTGTATGGGCGTAGATGTAGATCTCCAGTTAGTTGGTTTGAAGTAGGTGAAGCAGCCTTGATAGGGCCAAATTCGATTCATGATGTTATGGAAAATGTTCAACTCATCAGAGATAGACTTAAGACAGCCCAGAGTCACCATAAGTTCTATGTAGATGTAAGGAGAAGGGACTTAGAATTTGAGATAGATAATTGGGTTTTTATGAAAGTGTCACCTATGAAGGAGTGATGAGATTTGGCAAGAAAGGGAAGCTTAGTCCCAAATATGTAGGTCCTTACAAAATCTTGCAAAGGGTTGGAAAAATGGCTTATGAGTTAGAGTTGCCAGCAAAACTAGCAGCGGTGCATCCGGTGTTTCACATTTCGTTGTTAAAGAAGTGTGTGGGCGATCTAGCATCTATGATACTATTAGAAAGTGTGGCTGTGAAGGATAGTCTCACTTATGAAGAGGTACCGATTGAAATTATTGATCGTTAGGTTTGAAGGTTGAGAAACAAAGAAGTCGCTTCAGTTAAGGTGTTGTGGAGAAGTCAGTCTGTTGAGGGAGCTACTTGGGAAGCATAAGCAGCCATGAAGGCCAAGTATCCTAATCTCTTTCCTTCTGATCCTATTCCAGCTTGATATAATAGTTCCTCTCCAGTATTTCAGTTACTCTTGCATAAATTCAGTCTTAGTATCATGTTTCTGCAGTTATACTTGCATTTTCATCGTATTTGCATGCTCTTGGAACTTAGTTCAGTCAGATTTTAGTTTCCAGTACTTAGTGGTAGGGTTTGCAGCTCTTTCCCTCCATACTCAGCTATTTAGACGTCATTCGAGGACGAATGTTCCCAAGGGGGAGATATTGTAACACCTCAAAAAAATAAGCTTTTGGACTCAACATAAAATTTGTGAACCACGGCAGGGTTCACAAACTGTGAAAGGAACCACGGTCCGTCTACTTGCCCGTGGCTCATGCCCTCCCAGAAGAGGTGGACCACGGGATCCTTCACGAGCCGTGGACCACCCCACGAGCTATAGAGAGGCTCGTAGTAGCTAGACAGAACTTACCAGGCTCAGACATCAGACCACAGAGCCTTTTACGGGCTGTGATCTTCATGACGAGCCGTAGTGGCTTCCGTTAATCCAAACCAGTAGGCCCCTAGCTCAAATGAAGGACCACGGTGACCTTCACGATCCGTGATCCTTCACACGGTCCATGAAGTGGACCGTAGGGAGAAGGGTCAAGAATCTGTAGTCACTGGCTCAAGAACCACGACCCATACGACGGACCGTGGTCCTTGTGATGGTCCGTCGTTGCGTCCGTGGTCGGGCCCCGTCATATTATAAGTGGGGTCATTTTGGTCATTTCCCATATGTGTTGGACACCTAAACTACGTAGTTTTGGTCAGTTTGAGCCTAGTAACTTAGTCAGAACTTACCCTAAATCGATCATTTACCAAAATCATTCAAACTTAGAACAAAAGAAGAAGAAAGAGGCGCCATTTTTCCCAAGAACAACTAGCAGGTTTCTTTTAAGTTTCTACTCGAAATCGAAGGATTTCTCCATGGAATTCATCACAAGGTATGTGGGATTTCACTAGTGGGTTCCTTTCACCCATTAGGTCCCTAGAATTCAGTCAGATTCTTGATTCCCTTCATATTATCTAGACCTAGGGCTTCTAGAACTTCAGATAATCATTATGATTTATTTGTTGTAACGTTCTTAATAAGATTATCATGTCTCAGTAACGTTTTGGCGTAGTTTCTTGCATGAAACTCAGAAACCTAGTTGTATAGTTTTTTTAGTTCATGAATTACACTAGCTAGGACATATAAACAAAAATTCATGCCTCAGTTTTCAGTTAGCAAGTCAGAATCTTGAGATATCCAGTTTATTTCCATTTATGTTGTATTGTACACATTTTAGTTGGGAGTAGGCTTAGTACTGAGTTGGACTAGCGTCAATCACCCTCATAGTCACAGAACTACGTACCCCCATAGGTTAAGTCCCCTCTATGGGCATCATATTTAGTGATCACGCCAGTCATGCCTTTGTACCCCTGGCAAGGTATATTGGGTCTTCTCGATGGGGTGTATACATCGGACTCCACATTTAGCTCACGTGGTTTTATGTCGATAAATAGTAGCTCCCACAGTCAGATTCTAGTGCTTTGACCGGGTTACCAGTTATATTTCAGTATTCAGTTTCAGTATGTTATGAACTTGGTCATTACATTTAGTTTAGTTCATATTAAGTATGTTCAATATATTCATTATGTTAATCTTATATCATTGCTCAGTATGCTTCATTCAGTTTTTTATATATATATATTGTTCAGCTTTATCCTATCCTGCATGCTCAGTACCTTTCAAGTATTGACACATACACTGCGCTACATCTTCTCATGATGTAGGTTCAGGTCCTCAACATTCAGATCACGTGAAGATCGGTTCTCGATCCGTATTCAGCAGAATCAGTGGTGAGTCCTCATTCTTCGAGGACGATTGTCATGTTTTCTATTCAGTCTTTCCTTTTTAGTTTCAGTTTTGCTAGAGTTAGCTGGGGGCATGTCCCAACATCTCTAGTTAGTTAGAGGCTTATTTTAGATCATTCCTCCTCGTAGATCTTACGCAAGGAATGCTAATGCCCGTAACACTAACGCAGTTCCTCCAGTCCCAGACCATGAGGTTTCCAATGCTGAGTTTCAGAACACCCTTCAGCTTTTGGCCAAGAGTGTAGCCAACCAGAACAATTAGCAGGTTCCAGTTCCTGTAAATGCTAGTGGTGGATCATTGGCAACTAGGGTCTATTATTTTGTTAGGATTAATCCACCTGAGTTTCTAGGGTCGCAAGTTTGTGAGAGAGCCTTTCACATCATATCATATTCATACATAAGTGTGCACATGAGGATAACCATCAACAACACAACAACTAGATGATAATCATATTCACTTTACTCTCAAAGTGTTTTAAAACATAAACATAACCCTCATAATCATGCATAATACTCATACTTTGCCCTTCAAGTACCATATATCATATTCAATCAACACATCTAGAATTACTACATTAGACATGGATAATAACATGATTCAACTAATTTAATTACTACAAGCATAATCTCATAATATTCATCTTTCTACAATTCACCCACATCACAAGGTTATAAATTGGAAATATGGGGATTTCATGGATTCTTGGGAGATTTCATCATAAAACTATAATAAATCATCAATTCAATCTTAATATAAAGTAATTAAATCAATAGAATCATTTTTGAAAGGAATCCATGACTTGGAGTCAAACCCTAGCTTTTGGGGAATTTCTATCTTTGAAATTGGGGTTTTGAAGAGACTCCATGGATGAAGGCTCAGTTTGCAGTTTCAGCAGCACCAACAGGTCGCCCAACCCAACAGGGTACTTCATCTGGTACAAGTGGCGGTTAGCGCCATAATAGATTGTATGCTTTCATAGTTCACCAAGATCAAGAAGATTCTCCCGATGTAGTTACCGGTACCCTGCAAGTCTTTCATTTAGATGTTAATGCTTTGTTAGATCCAAGGGCTACTGATATACCGTGAGTTTACGGTATTTTTATTACATTTAACTTAAGAGTTGTGTTTGTCTAGGGCCATTTTGTATTGGGTTTTATGTATTTTTATCTTGTTTGCTGGAAATATGTTCAGACATGGAAAGTGAGTGACACAACTGCAGGATGTGCAGAAAAGGGCATCTACGGAGGTGATCCACGGACCGTAGGTCCATTCACACACCATAGATAGGTAGGCAAGGCATTAAAGGAGATCAAGGAATTCTTGACCAAGTGTAGAACCACGGTTGCAATCGACGGACCGTATATTGATCTACGGACAGTACTGTTGCTCCATCAAATGATTCAGAGAAGGGGTTCCAGTACCTGTTTTTGAAGATTCTAAGTGTGGAGCTATGAAGCAGGATCTACGGACCGTGGATCAAACCACGGTTTGTACTGTTGATCTGTCATTTGCATCAGTGATGATGATGTTTTGGAAGCTAAAAATTTGCCTAAGTCCTGAGTCACGGAAGGGATCTACGGACCGTAGGTCAATCCACGGTCCATAGGTCAGTGTCGTAGATCGAAGACACATCTTGAAACATTATTTCCTTATTTCATTTCCTTTTTAGTTAGGACTTATATTTCTATATATAGGGCATGTATACCTCATTTTTGGGGGTTAGACTTTATTTCTTTTATTCTAGTTCTTGACTTTGGAGATTAACTTGCAACTTTAGCAATTCTTAATTTCCTAAGTTTTTTGAAGATTTTAAATTTGCAATTCAAGTTGGGATTCTGGGTTTCTTCTACTTATTACGTAAGTTCATGATTTCTTCATCTAAAAATATGAATTGTGTTCTTGCTATTATGGGTAACTAAATCCACAACTAGGATTGTGGGAACCATAAGCGATTAACAACGTATGAATAGTAACTAAGTAATTCTTGAATAGTGTTGTTGCATGCATTGATAATTCTTTCGTTTAGAAGTGTTTTTAATGGTGGCCAACGTTAGAACTCACCTTGTTGCTACTTGCCGGACCAAGGAGGTAGTTAAGAAGAAAAGAATTATCAACATAGATTTAGTGTGATACTATCTAATAGTCTAATGTCAATTGATGCGATGGTGAAAACTAAGCCATACATTGATGTGATGTCGAATATGAGGTAAAGGTAAGGCTTAGTAAATTATACACACGTAGCCGGACCAAGGTGCAGGGTAAAATTCTCTAGATGCCGGACCAAGGATTTAGAGATACCTAACTTATCACTTTGCATGTAATACACTAGGAAGGGATTGCTATTACTAGGATTACCGTGTTATGAGCTTATGGGGAACACATTCCTAGTTATTTCTAATAATCTGAATATAAATAAATACTTAGTTCAAAGCTATTTTTGTTGCTTTTATTTATTTCAATTTAAATCCCCCCATTTTTATATAACGACTATCGAGTTAAATATTTGCTATTGACAATATTCTTCCATATTCTCTGTGGGATCAACCCCGACTCATAGTTGGGTAAATATATTGCATACGATCGTTTATATTTCTTTTCAAGAAGTATTTTTGGATGTCATCAAGAATGGCGCCGCTGTCGGGGAATGTGGTTTAGAAATTGTCTTTAGTATTTATTTTGACTTATAGTCCCTTTTTTTTTATTAGTTTTAATTACTCTTCTTTATTATATGTTTTACTCTTCTTGAGATGTGATGTGAAAAAGCATGCAGTGATAAGTGTTCTTGCGATTCTTGTACTTCTGATATTATGGATTCTTATACGCTATTTTTTTCTCAACAGCATAAGGCTATGTGGGAGATGAAGAAGCTAAATTTGGATTGGGGTGCCGCATATAATCAAAGAATGAATGACTTGAATATGCTTGATGAGTTTTGCCTAAAAGCTTATGAAAGTTCAACCTTGTACAAAGAGAAGATGAAGAGGTATCATGATCAAATAATTGAAAAGTGAGAATTTGTTGTGGGTGATCTTATGCTTCTATTCAACTCTAAGTTGCGCTTGTTTTCGGGTAAACTCAAGTCCAAATGGACTGGGCCATTTTTGCTCACAAAAGTGCTCCCTAATGGAGCGGTTGAGCTTGAGAAGAGTGAAGGAACAAGGTTTATGGTAAACGGGCAAAGGATCAAGATCTATCTGGGAAATGCAGAAAGTGTGCAAGAAGTTGTTGAGGCCTACTGTCTTGATGAAGTCTGAGTAATCAACAGGCCTGCGTCATGCCGCGATGTTAAATCAAGCGCTTCTTGGGAGGCAATCCAAGATGTAAAATCTAGCCAACAATAGGTTCTTGTTTTTTGTTTAGTAGTTTTCTTTGTTTAGTTGCTTTTCTGTACTCATTTAGATAGTTGTTTTATTTTTGTTTTAGTGTTGGCTAGACATAACATAGGGTCCGTGTCTAAAAAGTGTCCAGAAAATGTAAAAAGAAAGGGCTAATGGTTGCTAGATGTGCAGGGGCGAAAAACAAAATCTATAGAAAAAGGTCTGGTGCAGAGGTCTACGGACCTCATCGACGGTTCGTTCCATGGACCGTGAATGGTGCCCGTAGATCCTAGGTAAGGTTTCTAAATTGTCTAAGTATGGATGTGATCTACGGTCCCCATCTACGGACCGTAGATCGACTCACGAACCGTAGACGGGGTCTCGTGGGTCCAAACCCTAGTTTTGCCTGACCCGACCCGGACCCCTCCTAAATAAAATCCCCCCATTTTCAAATCATTCCCATTTCCCTCCATTCACTCCCAAACCGTTTCTAAACCTTCCCACTACTCCAATTACTCCATATTACCATAAATTCCCCTTCAATCACCCTACATCTTTCCCTCATAATTCCAATCATTTTTTTTAATTCCACTCACCCCCAAATTCCCCAAGAGGTCCGGTGTCCGGGTTCGGTACAAAACGACGAGTTTGTGGTATTGAAAGCGTAGAGTCATCACACAAATCACCCCATTCCCATTGCTTGTAAGGTAATAGACTTCCCTTTCACTTTGAATTTTGATTCATTGATTGATTATAGAAAGTTCGGAATTGGGTCTTGACCTTGGGTAGTTGATTGTATGTAAATGCATACTAAACTAATACTACAAACACCCTTGGGACGATAGATAGTGATTGTGTTGCTTTATACTGTATAAAATTAGTGTAATGAGAGTCTAAATGCAAGTTTCGACTTAGGGTTGCTAGTTTTGTGTGCAATTCCTGTGAATTTAGTAATCGAAACCCTTAGAATGACGAACTAGCATAATTTATGTTGAAATGCATGATTGGACTAGGTGATACTGTTGAAATTGGTAAAATTGGGGTCAACATGAAGGATGCTTGAAACCTGGCACCGATCTGATTGACAGGACCATGTTTACGGTCCGTAGATCAATCTACGGACCATAGATCAGGTCCGTGAGTCCGCACACTACAAAATATGCTAAGTGTGGAACCATGAATGTGGACTACGGTCCGTAGATCAGTCTACGGACCGTTCTGCACATCCGTGGTTCCCATCAGAGTCCAAATTTTTGGGACCCCTGATCTACAGAGGGAATCCACGGACCGTAGGTCAGCCTATAGAATGTAGATGCCCACCATAGAAGGCCACTGAAGCCATTGTCTAAAATTTTTTCTATTTTCCGTTTTTGTTCATTCTTAGTTCTAAAATCTTTTCGAGTGTGTTATGAGTTTATTTTGGTACTAATTAGACATCCACACGTACCATGGCGCCTAAGAAGAAGGTAACCTACTTAAAAAGAGGCAAATCAAAATCCGTGGTGCCTACTTTTAGGTTGATTGATGAAGACACGGATGCGGAAAAGGATCCACCATATGTTCTACCGGCCACGAGGACATCTCCTACCACACCTCAGACTACTCGAAATATATCCCGACAGGTGGTCACCGACGTAGTCACTGTCTCCTAGTCTGATGAGGAGAACACACTGATCGGGTCACCGGCTAGTTCTTCTTCCAGCTCTGAGCCCGCCCATGCTTCCAGCTCTGGTTCTGGATTCTCCACAGGCTCAGGTTCACATGGACAAGCTGCCTCGTCTGAAGAGGCCACTAGTTCAGGAGAAGTTTCGGTGCCACGAAATTACGACCTTGATCCGATGGCTGAGGAGCCAAATAGATGGTGTGTTGAGGGGCAATGGCAAATCTACCTGGATGCCTGAATGCGGAATCAGAAAGAGAAGATGACTCGACTTATTACTGAAGAGCGCAGAGTCCTCACGGGGAGCTTACATACTATTCCCGACATCCACTAGATTTTTCAGCTTCACAAGTGTGATTGGATGGCTCGAGACCCCGGGACTTATATCGAGGAGATTGTGCAGGAGTTCAATGCCTTCTATGCTGCCACTCTCCGAGGTTCGATCAACAAGAGGTCCAAGCCCACAGCCCAGGACCCTCTCACTTCTACTATGGTCCGAGGTTTTCCAGTGGACATATCACATACCACCATCAACCTATTCCTCTATGGCCCTATCCCTGATCACAATTGGGCACTCAACACGGCCGAATTTGACTACATATAGGATATTGTGAGGAGTGGAGCCTTCATGCGTAATGCCGAATAGAGGGAGGTTGTCTTACTGTGGTTGGCCAGGCACATAGATGCAGATGGAGAGCATGCGGAGTGGGTTAGCTTGCCACGTTTGGGTATTCGAAAGGCCACCTTGAATTTGGTGGCCAAGTTTTTTTGGTTGCTGGTGCGAAACAGAGTGTCGCCCACAAAGGCCGACAATGCACTTACATGGGACAGAGCATTAATGGTGGCAGCATTAGTAGCTGGGTTCGGGATCGACTTTGCCCGCATGTTGCTGGCAGAGATTCATGAGAGGGCATTTAACACCTCCACTACTTAACTTTTTTCGTGCCTCATTTTTCAGCTATGCAGGGACTCTAGAGTGCCGATATGGCATTGTGACAAATTGATACAGGTAATGGGGACCCTAGATATTGGCCTGATTCGGGATGAGGCAAATGTGGCAGCACCTCGTAGAGTGTCGTGGATCGATGTGCCATTGGGTACTGATTTAGTAGATCTTGTGGAGCAGATGCAGAGTGATGAGCCTGCCCCTCCATTCCATACTGATGATCCCCCGACCTCCTCTTCTCAGGCCACTAGTCAGGCCCCCAGCTCATCTAGAGCCACCCCATCTTCTAGAGCCTCTGTTGTGCCATTAGCTCGAGTTCAGAAATTAGAGGCGCAGATGTCCACACTGCTTCACCATGTGAAGCCATGGATGCAGAAATCCATTGCAGAGTCCGAGGCTAGGATGGAGAAGAGGATGGCAACCATGGTGGATCAGAAGGTTCAAGTTGTTCATAAGCGCCTGAATGCCTTCGAGTTGAGAGTACTCGCACGGCCATCCCCCGTCACAAATATTTCCTCCATCCAGACTGAGTTGGACAGTCTCCGGGCCGACATTGATTCCATCCTTGCTACGCCCACAGATGAGCCAGAGTCTTCACCTACTGCATTGGCTGATGATATCGTACTCGATGCTCTGTTCAGAGAGGATACAAATGCACAGCCCGAGCTCACCTGTGCTTGTGGGAAGCGGCACCGCTTCTGCCACAATCCTGACACTACTGAGGAGACTCGAGCAAAGAAGCGGGAGCGCCAGCAGAATGAACATGCTCGCAAAGCCTCCATTATAGATGAGAAGATGCGCCAAGAAAGAGTTCGTGAGAGTGCGCTTGGGGCTTCAAGTTTTGTACCCATTTCGGAGGTAGTTGCTACGGTGGGAGATGATGTGAGCACCACTGATGGTGCGGTGAGAGTGATTGAGAGCACTATTGAGGGTGCTAGGATAGATGATGTGGGCACTACTGAGGGTGACCCAAGTGTTGTTCCAGCGGGCTTCGGGAAACCGGACCCACCTGCTTGTTGATAGTTCGTTGGCGTTATGTGCCACAGGTTTGCTTCACCCAATCCATTACTTTTTACTGTTTTTGTGTGCATTGGGGACAATTATACCTATTGTTTGTTGGGGCTGGGGTAAATGGATTGTAAGTGATAGGGTGAAGTCTGAGTAACCCAAATCATAATCCTCTCTTGGGTTTTTCTTGCTTGTGTTCTTTTCCCCGAAGAGACTGCTTAATTTTTGTTGAACCGGCATGTGTTAGGATTGTATGTGTAGAAGCATGAGAAAGAATGAAGCATGATGGCAAAAACTTTTTGAAAAAAATGATACCCGTCCGTAGTGTGTGATATGTGCTAAAATTTGTAGACTAGAATGAGTTGAATGTGTTGGCTCTGAGTATGACATGATAATGAACCAACTTGATAGCATGACTTAAGCTAAAACTTGAACTTGGTAATCTGATAATCTGATAATGAAACTATGTGCCAAGAGTGTGTGAGAATATTTGATTGTTCAAACAGTCTTTGTGTCAATCTAGAACTTGCCCGGTTAGTCTTGCTAAGATAATCTACTCTAGAGGCTAGGAAATGATCATAGGCCCTTGTTCTGATAAGTCCACAAATTGCCTAAAAAGAATCCAACCAAATGAAATTAATGCTCCCTTCGATCCAAATGCTTTGAGCCTAAATTAGACCATTTCTTTCTAAACCCCTAACTCACCTTCCCATAATCTACTGTGTTGGCCCCGGTCCCTCCTTGGACATGTGCACCTCGACTTAGACCAAAAGTCTAAGTTGAGGGTGGCTAATGTAAAAAGTGAACTCAATCTTGGCCCTGATCTGACATCAGGTATTGTGCACCTCAACTAATAGAAAATCCATAGGTTGAGGGTGGCTATGAAAGAGAAAACTGAAAAAAATGGGTATGAAAAGAGTTTGGTGTTGAAAAAGAGAAAAAAAAAGGAAAGAGAGGAGAAGATGTGGCTTTGTGCAAAAGAAAGCAAACAAAAGTGTTGAAAGCTAAAGAAGAGAATAAAATGCAAGAAAAAGAAGAAAGGGAGAAAATAAAGAGCTACTAAATCGAAAGCCACATCCATGGTTGAAAAGAATCAAGGGAAAGAAGAAAAAATGGTAGGATGTCAAAAATAGGGTAAAATGAGGTAGAAAGCCTAAGGTAATATCAAAGAGGGCAGAAAGTCACTAAAAAGTACCCAAATGTACCACACCTGACCCTGAGCCTACGTTATAAGCCAAGAAAGTCCTATAGTGATCCTAGAACCTAGTTTGGAGAGTTTAAGCAGTGAAAATAAGGGCAAGCCTATGGTATTGAACACCGACTGTACTAGAAATTTCTTCTGAGCGTCAATGTTGAATGAATCCTTGTACTAAAATCATATTCATTGTGTGAAAAAAAAGGATTTCATTTGAAGTAAGGTCACTAGTTACATTGTCGTACCTTGGTGATAGTAAACCAGTGTATGTTATGTGTTGAGTGGTCGATCTTTGTCGTGTTTTGATCCACACAAGTTAGCTTGTTGAGTCTGAGAGAAAAGATTTGCACTTTAGAAGAGAGTCGGGGTAGAGAGCCATATGATTACTTGTGTTTGAAATGCTTGCTTCTATTCAAGTGTCGTTTAGAGTTTTAGTGTGTCGCTTGAGGACAAACAACGGATTTAAGTTGAGGGTGTTGATAAACCATGAGTTTACGGTATTTTCAATACATTTCACTTAAGAGTTGTGTGTGTCTAGGGCCATTTTGTATTGGTTGTTATGTATTTTTCTCATGTTTGCAGGAAATATGTTCAGACGTGGAAACTGAGAGACAGAGCTGAAGGATGTGCAGAAAAAGGGCATCTATGGAGGTGATCCACATACCGTAGGTCCATTCACGCTTCGTAGATGGGTGTCGTAGATGGGTAGTCAAGGCATTAAAGGAGATCAGGGAATTCTTGACCAATTGTGGAACCAAGGTTGCAGTCGATGGACTGTAGATTGATCTACAAACCGTACTGTTGCTTTGTCAAATGATTCAAAGAAGAGGTTCCAGTACCTGATTTTGAAGATTCTAAGTGTGGAGCTACGGAGGAGGATCTACGTACCGTGGATTAAACCACGGTCCGTATTGTTGACTCCGTCGTTTGCATCAGTGATAATGATGTTTTGGAAGCTGAAAATTTGCCTAAGTCCTGAGTCACGGAAGGGACCTACGGACCGTAGGTCAATCAACGGTCCGTAGGTCAGTGTCGTAGATCGAAGATGCGTCCTGAAACATTATTTTATTATTTCATTTCCTTTTTAGTTAGGACTTATTTTTCTATATATAGGGCATGCAAACCTCGTTTTTGGGGTTTAGACTTTATTTCTTTTATTCTAGTTCTTGACTTTGGAGATTAACATGCAACTTTAGCAAAAATTCTTAATTTCCTATGTTCGTTTTGAAGATTTTTACTTTGCAATTCAAGTTGAGATTCTGGGTTTCTTCTACTTATTACGTAAGTTCATGATTCTTCATCTAAAACTATGAATTGTGTTCTTGCTATTATGGGTAACTAAATCCACAACTAGGGTTGTGGGAACCATGAGCGATTAACAACTTATGAATAGTAACTAAGTAATTCTTGAATAGTGTTGTTGCATGCATTGATAATTCTTTCGTTTAGAAGTGTTTTTAATGGTAGCCAACGTTAGAACTCGCCTTGTTACTACTTTCCGGACCAAGGAGGTAGCTAATAAGAAAAGAATTATCAATATAAATTTAGTGTGATACTATCTAATAGTCTAATGTCAATTGGTGCGATGGTGAAAACTAAGCCATACATTGATGTGATGTCTAATATGAGGTAAAGGTAAGGCTTAGTAAATTATACACACAAAGCCGGACCAAGGTATGGGGTGAAATTCTCTAGATGCCGGACCAAGGATTTAGAGATACCTAACTTATCACTTTGCATGTAATACACTAGGAAATTATTGCTATTACTAGGATTACCCCATTATGAGATTATGGGAAAGACATTCCTAGTTATTTCTAATAATCTGAATATAAATAAATACTTAGTTCAAAACTATTTTTATTGCTTTTATTTTATTTCAATTTAAATCCCCCCATATTTATATAACGACTATCGAGTTAAATATTTGTTATTGACAATATTCTTCCATATTCTCTGTGGGATCGACCCCGACTCATAGTTGGGTAAATATATTGCATATGATCGTTTATATTTCTTTTCAAGAAGTATTTTTGGACGTTATCAGCTATTCTTTCCTTTGTAACTCCATATATAGCAGTGAATTTTGGTGTCAGTCCAAAAACTCTCTCAGAACCCTTCTCAGTCTCTACCCTAGTTGGTGACCCATTTATTTCTAAACGGGTATACAAAAATTGCCCTGTCAGAGTCTCCCAGAAAGTCACCTCAGCATATCTTGCAGAGTTAGAAATGGTAGACTTCAATATCATTCTAGGCTTGGATTGGTTACATTCATGTTATGCCTCAGTCGATTGTAGAACTAGGAACGTTCGTTTTTAGTTTTCAACGAACCAGCCTTAGAATGGAAATGTAGTAGCTTAGTGCCTATGGGTCGATTCATTTTCTACCTTAAGGCTAGAAAGATGATCTCTAAATGGTATATCTATCATCTGGTTCGGGTTAAGGATTTGATACGCTCAAATTACACCTCCCTAAAGAAGTATAAGCAATCGTTATCAAGTAAAGAATACATCTTGTAGGTTGGGGTCGATTGCACGAGGAATATGGTTTAGACTTAACTGTAACTTACGATTATATTTGTTTAGTCAATGTATTTCCGAGACAAGTAAGTAAAGGGGGTGGGGTTTGTGTAACAAATAACTGATTGTTGTTTAGAGAGCAAGTGAGCAAGATTCGAACTTTAGTTGTTATCAATGAGAGAAAGAAACTAGGGTGTATGTGTTCCACCATAAGCTCATAATGCGGTAATCCTAGTAATAGTAATCCATTCCTAGTGTATCACATGCAAAGTGGTAAGTTATGTATCCGTAAGTGCTTGGTCCGTCAAATAGAGAATTTCACCCCACACCTTGGTCCGGCTACGTGTGTATAATTTACTAACCCTTACCTTTACCTCAGATTAGACATCACATCAATGTATGACTTAGTTTTCATCCTCGCACCAATTGACATTAGATTATTAGATAGTATCACAATAAATCTCTATTGTTAATTCTTTTCTTATTAACTACCTCCTTGGTCCGGCAAGTAGCGAGAAGGCGAGTTCTAACGTTGGCCACCGTTAAAAACACTTCTAAACGAAAGAATTATCAATGCATGCAACAACACTATTTAAGAATTACTTAGTTACTATTCATGCTTTGTTAATCTCTCATGGTTCCCACAACCCTAGTTGTGGATTTAGTTACCCATTCTAGCAAGAACACAATTCATATTTTTAGAAGAAGAATTTATGAACTTATGTAATGAGTGGAAGAAACCCGTAATCTCCAAAATCAAACTTTTCTATTATAGAGTTTGCAAGTTAATTCCTAAGAAAATACCAAGTACGAAAATAATACTATGGTGTCTAACCCCCAAAAACAAGGTTTACATACCCTATTTATAGAAAAATATGTCCTAAACAAAAAGGAAATGAAATAAGGAAATAAACTTTTCTGGACGCGGCTTCAATCGACAATACTTACCTACGGACCGTGGACTGACCTTTGGTCCGTAGGTCCCTTCCGTGGCTCAATACTTAGATAATTTCTCAGAAGTTTTGGAGCCTTCAACTTCCAGTTGCAATCGACGGACCTGCAGAACGGACCGTTGGTCGATCCACGGTCCGTGGGTCCTCTTCCATGGCTCCATACTTGGACTTTTCAATTAGGTACTGGAGCTTCAACTTCCAGTTGCAATCGACAGACCTGCAGGACGGCCCGTAGGTCGACCTACGGTCCGTCACTCTCCTCCGTTGCTCCATACTTGGTCAGATTTCCCTGAAAATCAGTCCACGCCTTCCCACTGACGGACCGTGACTGGACCTACTATCCGTAGGTCACTTCCGTGACTGGCAACTTCTGCAGATTTTCTACTGTATCTCTCTCAACCTTGTCCAAGCCTATTTCCTGCAATTTTAGCATAATAACCATTAATTCTAATACAAAATGTCCCTAGACACACACAACTCTTAAGTGAAATGTATTAAAAATACTGTAAACTCACGTTATATCAACACCCTCAACTTAAATTCGTTGTTTGTCCTCAAGCGACACACTAAGACTCTAAACGACACTTGTATAGAAGAAGACATTCAAACACAAGCAATCGCATGGCTTTCTATCCCGACTCCCTTTTCGAGTGCAAATCTTTTCTGTTAGACTCAACAAGCTAAGTCATGCGGATTAAGATATGACAAAGATCGACCAATAGACTCACAACATACACTTTTTCACTATCACCAAGGTACCAACTCTCTGACAATGTAACTAGTGCCCTTACTTCAAAAGAAATACCTTTTTCACACAATGAATATGATTTTGAGTACAAGGATTCATTCAACACTCACGCTCAGAAATAACTTGATGTATAATTAGTGCTCAATGCCATAGGCTTGCCCTTATTTTCACTGCTTAGACTCTCCAAACTAGTTGCTAGGATCACTATAGGACTTTCTTAGCTTGTAAAGTAGGCTCAAAGTCAGGTGTGGTACATTTGGGTACTTTTTAGTGACTTTCTGCCCTCCTTGACATTACATTGGCTCTTTACCTCTTTTTGACATCCTTCCTTTCTACTTTCTTTCCCTCGACTCTTTTCACCATGGATGTGACTTTTGACTTTGTAGCTCTTATTTTCACTTTCTTCTTTTTTTCTTTAACTTTATTTTTTAGCACTTTTATTTATCATATTTTTGCTTCTTTGGCACAAAGTCACATCCTCTTCTATCTTCTCTTTTTTCTCTTTTCAACACCAAACTCATTTCATACCCATTTTTCTTTCGGTTTCCTCTTTCATAGCCACCCTCAACTTATGGATTTTCCATTGGTTGAGGTGCACAATATCCAATGTCGAACCAGGGCTAAGATTGAGGTCACTTTTACCATTAGCCACCCTCAAGGAGGGACCGGGGCCAAAACACTTATTTTAGGGAAGGTGAGTTATGTGAATCAAAAGAAATGGTCAATTTTAGGCTCAAATATTTGGATCAAAGGAAACATTGATTTTATTTGGTTGGATTCTTTTAGGCTTATGTGGACTAATTTGAACAAGGGCCTATGATCACTTCCCAACTTCTAGCCTAGATCATCTTAGTAGGACCAACGGGGAAAGTTCTAGATTGGCACAAACTGTCTGAACAATCAACTTTCCTCACACAATTTTGGCACATTGTTTCATCATCAGATTATCAGAGTACCTAGTTCAAGTTTTAGCTTAAGTCATGAGATTAAATTGGTTCTTTATCATGTCATACTCAAAGCCAACACGTTTAACTCATTCTAGCCTACATATTTTAGCACATATCACAGATTATGGATCGATATCATTTTTTTTTCATGCCATCATGCTTTATTCTTTCTCATGCTTCTACATATACAATCCTAACACATGCCGGTTCAACATAAATTAAAAACAGTCTCTTAGGGGAAAAGAACACAGGCAAGAAAACCCCAAGAGAGGATTATGAGTTGGGTTACTCAGACTTCACCCTATCACTCATAATACATTTACCCCACCCAATAAAATAGAGTGCAATTGTCCCCAATGTACAAAAAAATAAAGAATAAAGGATCGGGTGAAGCAAACCTATGGCGCATAGCGTCGAAGACCTATCAACAAACGGGTGGGTCCAGTTTCCCAGAGTCCGATGGATCAACAATCGGGTCACCCTCAGTAGTGCCCGCATCAACAGTTTCAGCACCCTTAGTAGTGCTAACATCTACTCTCACCGTACCATCAGTGGTGCTCACACTGCTAGAGGCACCAACACCAACATCTCTAATCATCTGATGCGCAACTCCTCATAAAGGATAGATGCCCTCTGAATCGCCTCAATCTCTTGGCGCTTGCTCTTGCTAACTCTCCTGGCCTTAGTATCATAGAAGCCCAACTGGAGCGGGGGCGCTTCCCAACATGACAAAAATAAGTAGGAGGTGGCATCTCATCCCCGAATAGAGCATCGAACACCGTATTATCAATCGGTGCCATGGGGGCCGACTGAGGCTCAGTCTCTGGTTGATCTAGAAGGGTGTCCATATCAGCCCGGAGACTAGCTAACTCCATCCGAAAAGCAGAGATATATGTGGTGGGGGCTGGTCGCTCCAAGACACGCAGCTCAAATGCATCAAGGCGCTGGTGAACGTCCTGAACCTTTCGGTCCATCATCTGCTCCATCCGCTGCTCAACCCTAGTCACAGACTTCTCAATCGCACGCTGCATCCACGGCCTCACAAGCTGAAGCAGGGTAGCTATCTGAGCCTCCAACTTTTGGACTCGAGCTAAGGGAACGGCAATAGACCCTGCAGAGGGGTGGCTCTGGAAGAGCTAGGAGCCTGATTGGCCCCCGGAGAATGAGAAGCCGGGGCATCCTTAGTAGTGGCTGGAGGGGCAGGCTCATCAACCTATATCTGCTCCACATCATCAACTAAGTCTGTTCCTAATGGACACACTTGAACCTGTGGCTCTCTGTGTGGTGCCGCCACATTGGCCTTATCTCGGATCAGGCCTATATCCAGGGTCTTGTTTGCCTGGATTAACTTATCGTAATGCCAAACCGGCACTCCAGCATCCCTGCACAGCTGAAAAATGAGGCATGGGAAAGGGTAGGTGGTGGTGGCCTTGAAGTCCCTCTCGTGTATCTCCGCAATGAGCATGCGGGCAAAATCCATCTCAAACCCTGGAACTAAGGTTGAAACCATGACTGTGCGGTCCCAAGTAAGAACATTGCTTGCCTGCATCAGAGACACCCTGTTTAGCACCAATAGCAAGAAGAATTTGGCCACAAAAGTCAATGT
This sequence comes from Solanum raphanifolium, assembly GCA_036250405.1. NCBI lineage: Eukaryota > Viridiplantae > Streptophyta > Magnoliopsida > Solanales > Solanaceae > Solanum > Solanum raphanifolium. Next base: position 18,620 of record JAJOOE010011362.1, read on the forward strand.
GGCCTTCCTAATGCCTACACTCAGGGTGCGACTGATTTAGACTTGCCCCTTGCGGCGTAGACCAGAGCTTTCTTGGGAGCCATGGTACCTGAGGATGAGGAATTAGTACAAAAATAAACCAGTAACAGACTCGAAAATTTTTTAGACTAAAGAACGAACCAAAACAAAAATTAAAAAAAATTCTGTACAATAGCTTCAGTGGCTACCTACGGTTTATGGGTCCCCTCCGTAGGTCAGAGGTCCCAACAAGTTGGGCTCTGATGGGAACCACGGATGTGCAGAACGGTCCGTAGGTTTACCTACGAACCGTAGTCCACTTACGTGGTTCCACACTTAGTGGATTCTCCATGTGCAATAGACCCACAGACCTAATCTACGGTCTGTGGACGGGGTCACATGGGTCAGGTCTGTGCCAGGTATCAAACATGCTTTATTTGTAAACCATTTTCAACCATTCAAACAATCAACGTAAGTCTACTCATGCATTTCAACAAAATTTTGGATAGTTTTTCATCCCTAGGGTTCCGATTACTCATTATTTAACTTTTGTAGCATGTAAAACTAAGAACCTTAAGTCGAAACTTCCATTTAGACTATTTACCCAGATTTATTACTAAGACAACACAATCACATTCTATCGTCCCAAGGGTGTTTCTAACTATCGTTTATCATGCAATTTCATACAAAAACAACCCAAGGTCAAGACCCACTTTGTGACATCATGTATTGAACAATGAATACCGAAATTCAAATTTAAAGTGAAGTCGTTTACCTTACAAGTATTGGAAGTGGGTGATTGTGTGACGACAATGAACTCCTTAGACCTTTTTACTGGCCTTTCGACGCCAAATCCGGACAATGGAATTTCTGTGGAAATGGAGATGAGGATTTGGGGAAAGGGAAGAGTGATGTGGGAATATGGGGAAGTGAATGGGGAGTGATCTGTGGGATTTGGGAGGTTAATGGAGTGATTTAAGGAGAAGAAAGGGTTAGAAACGGTTGGGAGGGAGTTTTGAATGTGGGCGATGAATATAAAAATGAGGGGTTTTATTTTTAAAAAATGTTTGGGTCGGGTCGAGCAAACCCTAGGTTTGGACCCACGAAATCCCGTCTACAGGCCGTGGGTCGACCTACGGACAATAGGTGACTCTTACACTTAGAAAAATTAAAAAACTTACCTAGGGGTCTACGAACACCATTTACGGTCTGTGGATGGACCCACAGACCATCGATGAGGTCCGTAGACCTCTGCACAAACTTTTTTTTTCTGCAGATTTTGCTTTTCATCCCTGCACATGTAGCAATAGTTAGGCCTTTCTTTTTACATTTTCTGGATAATTTTTAGACACAGACCCTATGCTATCTAGCCAACACTAGTGCAAAAATAAAACACCTATCTAAAGGATTACAGAAATTCAAAGAAACAAAGAAAACTCCTAAATCGAAAAGAGAAACCTATAGTTGGCTAGATTGTACATCTTGGGTTGCCTCCCAAGTAGCACTTGATTTAACGTCGCGGTATGACGCATGCATCTTGATTACTCAAACTTCATCAAAATAGTAGGCCTCAACCACTTCTTGCACATTCTCCTCTTTTCCTAGGTAGAATTTGATCCTTTGCCCGTTCACCTTGAACCTTGCTCCCTCATTGTTTTCGAGCTTGACCGCTCCATGTTGGAACAATTGAGTGACTATGAATGGCCCGGTCCACTTAGACTTGAGCTTGCCAGGAAACAAGCGCAACCTTGAGTTGAATAGAAGCACCAGATCACCCACATCAAATTCACGCTTTTCGATCTTTTGATCATGATACTTCTTCATCTTCTCCTTGTACAAGGCTGAACTTTCATAAACTCTTAGGCGAAACTCATCAAGCTCATTCATGTCATTTACTCTCTGACTCGATATGGCGCCTCAATCCAAATTCAACTTTTTTAGTGCCCACATAGCCTTATGCTCTAGCTCTACCGACAAATGACAAGACTTCCCATATACAAGTTGGTAAGGGGACATACCTATGAGAGTCTTGGATGCGGTTCTATAGAACCATAGAGCATCATCAACCCTCCTTGACCAATCAGTTTTATTAGCATTCACAGTCTTAGCAAGAATCTGCTTGATCTTTCTGTTGGACATTTCAACTTGCCCACTAGACTATGGATGGTAAGGAGTGGCTACATTGTGGTGGACTCCATATTTCTCAAGCAACGCTTTGAACAATTTATTACAAAAGTGGGAACCTCCATCGCTAATAATCGCCCTAGGTGTACCAAATCTGGAGAAGATATTTTTTTCAGGAATGCGGTGACACATTTACCTTCATTGTTTGAAAGCACAATTGCTTCCACCCATTTCGACACATAATTAACCGCAACAAGAACATACTTCATCCCATGTGAACTCACAAATGGACCCATAAAATCAAACATCAAACAACTCTTTCACCAAAATCAGATTCATAGGTAGCTCTTGCCTCTTTGAAATTCCTCCTTCTCTTTGGCAACGAACACAAGACTTGGCAAAATCATAAGCATCTTGATGGATGGTAGGCCAGTAATACCCAGACTGCAAAATCTTATGCGCAGTCTGAATACCACTATGATGCCCACCAACAAGCGAAGAATGACACGCCTCTAGTATACTCATCATCTCAACCTCGGGCACACATCGACGAATAATCCCATCAATACAAATACGGAACAAATAAGGCTCATCCCAAAAAAAATTCTTCACATCATGCATAAACCTTTTCCTTTGGTGAAAAGATAAATTCGATGGAACCAGATCACTCGCCAAGTAGTTAGCAAAGTCTGTGAACCAAGGAATAAGATCATGAGAAACCGCCAATACCTGTTCATCTGGAAACACATCATTAATTTCAGCCCCATCTCCTTGCTTGAGCATAGCTTCCTCCTCTAATCTGGACAAATGATCGGCAACTTGATTTTCTATCTCATTTCTGTCTTTCACCTCAAAATTGAACTCTTGCAGCAACAATACCCATCTGATCAACCTCGGTTTTGCTTCCTTCTTAGCCATCAAATACCCCAATGTAGAATGGTCAGTATGCACTATTACCTTAGTACCAAGCAAGTAGGATCGAAATTTCTCGAATGCGAAAACCACAGCAAGGAGTTACTGTTCAGTCACTGTATAGTTCTTTTCAGCCACATTTAGAGCTTTGTTGGCATAGTAAATAGGATGAAGAATCTTCTTTCGCCTCTGTCCCAATACCACACCAAGCGCCACTTCACTCGTATCACACAACACTTCAAACGATTGGCCCCCAATCCGATGAAATAATGATAGGTGCGGAAACTATCTTTTCCTTCAACTCTCCAAATGCTCTCAGACAAACATCATCAAAACCATACTTACACTGTTTTTCGATATATTTTCACAATGGGTGTGCAATTTCAGAGAAATCCTTGATAAACCTCATATAAAAGCTTGCATGCCCAAGAAAACTTCTAACACCTTTAACAGATATAGGTGGTGGAAGCTTTTCTATTACCTAGACTTTCGCTCTATCAAACCTCAATACCCTTCTCAGAAATACGATGAGCCAGAATGGTTCCCTTTTTCACCATGAAGTGGCAGTTTTCCCAATTGAGCACAAGATTGCACTCTTCACACTGTTTCAGTACCTCGGCCAAATAATCCAAGCAGCCATCAAATGGGTCACCTACAACAGAGAAATCATCCATAAATACCTCAATAGTGTCCTCCACCATATTCGAAAAGATCGACATCATGCAACGCTGGAAGGTCGCTGGACCATTACACAACCCAAATGGCATCCTTTTGAAGGCGAAAGTCCCATAAGGGCAAGTGAATGTGGTCTTCTCTTGGTCTTCCGGAGCTGTGGAGATCTGATTGTAGCCCGAATAACCATCAAGAAAGCATTATCAACCCTTACCATCAAGGCAGTCCAACATCTGATCCATGAACGACATATATAAGTGGTCTTTTTCTGTCCAAGCATTCAATTTCCGGTAGTCCATGCATACTCTCCATCCAGTCATGGGCTGCATCGGAACAAGCTCGTTTCTCGCATTAGGAACCACAGTAATCCCACCTTTCTTGGGCACACACTGAACAAGACAAACCCAACTACTATCTACAATGGGATAAATGACTCCAGCATCCAACCACTTGATGATTTCCTTCTTCACTACTTCTTGCATAGGCGGATTTAGTCTCCTTTGGTGCTCAATACTAGGCTTGTGATCAGGCATGAGTTGGATTTTATGAGAACAAATACCAGGAGAAATTCCAATAATGTCCGCAATGGTCCACCCAATAGCCCGTTTGAACCTCTTCAACACCGAAACCAAAGCCTCAACTTGTTCTGTATTCAAATCGGCCACAATGATGACCGGTAAAGTACCATCTCTCCCCAATAATACATACCTCAAATGTGATGGTAGAACCTTAAGCTCCAATTTTGGAGCCTCTTCAATAGACGGTTTTGTGGGTGGAGAGTCACGATTCTTCATATCTAACTCCAATCTCTTTGGTTTGGAAGGGAATTCGAACCTATCAAGTGCGGAAACTAACTCATCATAGTGTTCAATACCATCACCCTCAAAATTCATCATTACCGCTGCAAGTGCATCAATACCCAACCGCTCTTCAATAGACACAACAAAACCTTGACCCATAATATGAGTCACCACATACACTGACTTGCGATCAGTTTCCTGGTTCATGGACCTACAGTTATTAAAAGTTACCTCTTTACTATTCAATCGAAACTTCATCTTCCCTTTTTTATATTGACCAAGGTGCGCCCAGTAGCAATGAATGGTATCCCAAGGATGATGGGAACCTCACAATCAAGTATCACAAAATCCGCTGGAAAGATAAAAGACTCCACTTTCATAAGTACATCATGGAGCACACCAATGGGCCTCTTCACAGTTCTATCGGCCATGAGCAATCATATTGTAGTTGGTTTTGGAGCCCCTAAACCTAACTTCTTGTAAATAAACAATGGCATAAAATTAATACTAGCACCCAAATCACAAAACGCCTTAGCAAAATGTAACAACCCAATGGTACATGGAATAGTGAAGGCACCAGGATCCTCCTTCTTCTGCACAAGTAACCTTGTAGCAATAGCACTACAATGTTGCAACCTATCATCTTCTTCCAAACTCACGGCCCTCTTCATAGTCACCAAATCCTTCATGAATTTCGCATACCCAGGCATTTGCTCCAAAGCTTCTATCAACAGAACATTGATGGAAAGTTATTTCAACATAGTAATAAACCTGCGGTATTTCCCTTCTTCGTTCTTCTTTACCAACCTCTGTGGGAATGGAGGTGGAGGTCTAGACATGGGGACTACTTTTTGGGTTATCTCGATTTCCTTCTCTATAGCATTCTTGGACTCTCCAGTAACCTCAATATCATCATCATCTCTTTCAACTACAAGTTTAACCTCAGACGGCATATGTGGATTAATGGTCTGCTTACCCCCTCGAGTAGTGACTACCATATAATGCCCATCATTCTTCGGATTCTAGATGGTGTTGCTAGGAAGTGTGCCAGGCTTACGTGGGTTGACTGTAGTGGACAACTGATTCATCTGTTGCTCAAGTTGCTTGATCGACACTGCATAGTGTTGTTTGCGTAATCAAGACACAACTTCTGATGCAAGTGTCTACGATCATACAATAGTTTAGTAACCCAACCAAGGGTTGGGATCGTTCCCAAAAGAGTGATTTTGAGAATTAATAGAAAAATAAAACTTAGTTCTAACTAGTCATAGCTAAAGACATTAACGAGTAAAAACATTATAAATTAAAGGGGGACACAAGAGTGTCAATTAACAATGGGGGATTTTGTCACAAGTAAGGTAAAAGCAGCAAAATAAATAAGGGTTTCTAAGTAATAAGAAGGGATCATTGGGATGTGACGGGAATACAGGTTAAGCTAGATTATTGGGTACATGCTTTCGATAGAAGATTCATAGAGTAATTGTGACTAGGCTAGACTTTAAGTGGGATAAGCTCTCTCTCGAGCAACTTACCCCATTTCAAATTTGTTCCTCTTGGACACCCACTTGGCGCGTAAAGACCAGCTTACGCCTTAACTCACTCATTCTCTCGAGTTGAGTGTCTAGACATGGGACTAGGGTTCACTCTCTCGAGCTGAACCTCATGTTGACCCACTCACACTGGCCATCAATTTAGTGGTCTTAGTTTTACGACCTCTCTCTCTCGCAAGCCGAAAACACATAAATAAACTTGTATTTGCAACTACAAATTCATTAAATTCATCCACAACCACTAAAAGAAATCACAATTAAACTATGATTAAACTATCAGTAAGCAAGACCCAGTAATTATCTTAACCCATATTCGCTAAATCACACCCCAAGAATTGGAATTTTTAGCCACACATCAAGAGATAGAAATTTATACCTAAATGAGCTTGCATTCAAATGGGTATGAAGAATCCAAAAGACCCAAGTCCAAATCCTTGGAGATGAAACCCTCTTTTTTCTTCAAGTCTTCAAAACCCTCTCAAACTTAGAGAAAAAAAATACCAAAAAGTACTATTCTATATGAAAATTATAATAATTGTTCGACTCTTAAAACTACAACTCTAACTAGTATTTATAGTTTTCACAGATTTGCATTGTAGTGGATCATTCAGCGTCGTTAGTCGGAATCGCCGTACATTTTGGTGTAGTTCATCGCCATCTTGCACCAGCCTTCAACATCGTCGTGCTCTGCATCATTAGGTGACATAGTACTGCTTCGCAGAACTTCTCGGTGATGCACCGACTGTTCCCTATCTCAGCCGACTTGATCCTTTCCTTCAGGGCTCAGCACACTGGAACAAAAGGTAAAGTAAGACCCTTCGGCGACTCGCCAAGTGGACTCAGTGATCCTCAAGCCTTCATTTCTTCGTTCTTCTCAGCCTTTTCGTTCCTTTTTGTGACATAGTGTCCATTCTTTCCTTCAAACATCAAATACCTGAAACGTAAGGGTTTTCATCAGATATTGAGATAAAATAAACATTTGAGGACACAATTTCTATTAAAATATATCCCTAAATGAGTCCAATTTATGGATTCATCACATGGGCATCAACTTTTCGACCGATTCCAAACAAGTCATTTCGCATCTCCTTCACATTCTCATCAGTCGAATCAAACCTCTTCATCATCTTCTGCAACATATCCTTAATCCTTGACATACTACCCCCAACTTCCCTATTGCTAGATTCCTGATTTTGTGGAGGGACATAAGGCCCAACTCTATCATTCATGTTGCCATAGTTGTTCCGGTTGTAGTTGTTGTCGCGATTGTGGTTCCCATCCGGGACATATTGACCCTCTCGATTTTAGTTACCATAGTTCTGACCTTGGCCCAGTTATCCAAATTGGAACCTTGGGCGTTGGCTCGGAAACCCCCCATCTGATCATTCACCAAGTAAGCATCCTTCTCAAAGTAACATTCTTTCCCCGGTGGTGGTGGAGTCCTTGTCAAGTAATTCACTGCATTTACCTTTTCTGGACCTTCTCTTACATGCTTCAATACTAACCAAAGTTCTATCCTTATCTGCGCCATATCCTCACCAATGTCATCGGCAGATTAACTAGGTGCAGCTTGAACTGCAAATGTGCTCCTTCCAGTGTCAGACTTTCGAGTGCTCCATGCTTTATTGTTTCGGGAAATCTTCTCTAGTTTCTCAATGGTATCTTCAAAAGTGCACTCACCATATGATCCTCCAGCGATAGTATCAAGCACAACCTTACCATTGTCATCTTGACCTTTGTATAAATACTCATTTAGTGACTCATCATCAATGCGGTGGTTCAGAAGACTTCTAATGAATGCAGTGAACTTGTCCCACGAACTACTCACAGACTCTCCAGGTAGTTCCACGAAGTTGTTTAGTTTATCTTTGTGGTTCGGCTTCTTTTACAATGGGAAGTATTTGGCCATGAACAGCTTGTGCAATTGATCCCATGCATGAATAGAGTTGTGTGGGAGCTCAGAAAACCATACAACAGCATCACCGGTCAATGATAGAGGGAAGACTCTCAACCCTATGATGTTCATATCCAACTCCGGTCGCCCTACAAAAATCTTACATACACTCATCAAGTTGGCCATATGCCCATGCGGATCTTCCGAAGCAATACCAGAAAACAAACCCCTTGTTGTAGGCATCTACATCAAACTGCTAGTCCCCACGAATGTATGCCCCGGAGTTAGTGGAGGGAGAACAATGGGTCCTTCATATTCAACAATATTAAACTCGACCCTATAGTTATCTTGCAACCTTGGTTCTGGTGGATTTTGCACCCTCAATGCATCTCCAAGTAGATTATCATCATGAACCTAGGCATTCTCATTAACAACCCCAGGAGGCAGCAACTCAACTCCGTCACCTAGATTCCTACCGATTGGGTTGATTTGGACCCCTTGATTATTCATCCTTTTTAAAGTTTTTCTTAACTCTAGATCGTATGGGGTCAATGGTTCGCCTCGACTCCGTGTACTTGGCATACACTAGAGTAGAAACCTGTAGAAAGCAAAAAAAAAAAAAAAGTAAAATTAGGAAATAATTGACTAAAGTTCAATAATGTAGTTAAACTTAATATAAAAGCCTTATTCCTAGCAGCGGCGCCAAAATTTGATACGCTCAAATTTTGCCTCCCTAAAGAAGTATAAGCGATCGTTATTAAGTAAAGAATCCAACTTGTAGGTTGGGGTCGATCCCACGAGGAATATGGTTTAGAATTAAATTTAATTTATGGTTATATTCATTTAGTCAACGTATTTTCGAGACAAGTAAGTAAAGGGGAGGGGGAGTTTTGTGTAACAAATAACTGATTGTTGTTTAGAGAGCAAGTGAGCAAGATTCAAACTTTAGTTGTTATCAATGAGAGAAAAGAACTAGGGTGTATGTATTCCTCATAAGCTCATAACGCGGTAATCCTAGTAATAGTAATCATTTCCTAATGTATTACATGCAAAGTGGTAAGTTATGTATCCCTAAGTGCTTGGTCCGCCAAATAGAGAATTTCACCCCGCACCTTGGTCCGGCTACGTGTGTATAATTTACTAACCCTTACCTTTACCTCAGATTAGACATCACATCAATGTATGGCTTAGTTTTCACCCTCGCACCAATTGACATTAGACTATTAGATAGTATCACACTAAATCTCTATTGATAATTCTTTTCTTATTAACTACCTCCTTGGTCCAGCATGTAAAGACAACGCGAGTTCTAACGTTGGCCACCATCAAAAAGACTTCTAAACGAAAGAATTATCAATGCATGTGACAACACTATTCAAGAATTACTTAGTTACTATTCATACTTTGTTAATATCTCATGGTTCACACAACCCTAGTTGTGGATTTAGTTACCCATGCTAGCAAGAACACAATTCATATTTTTAGAAGAAGAATTCATGAACTTACCTAATGAGTAGAAGAAACCTATAATCTCCAATTGAAATTCAAAGCAAGAATCTTTATAAACCGAAATGAGGAAATCAAATTGCTAGAGTTTGCAAGTTAATTCCCAAGAAAATACCAAGAACGAAAATAATAATATGGTGTCTAACCCCCAAAAACACGGTTTACATACCCTATTTATAGAAAAACATGTCCTAAACAAAAAGGAAACAAAATAAGGAAATAAACTTTTCTGGATGCGGCTTCAATCGATGATACTGACCTACGGTCTGTAGGTCCTTTCCGTGGCTCAATACTTAGACAATTTCTCAAAAGTTTTGGAACTTTCAACTTCCAGTTTTAATCGATGGACCTGCAGAACGGACCGCGGGTCGATCCACGGTTTGTGGATCCTCTTCCGTAGCTCCATACTTGGACTTTTCAATCGGGTACTGGAGCTTCAACTTCCAGTTGCAATCGACGGATCTGCAGGATGGCCCGTAGGTCGACCTACGGTTTGTCACTCTCCTTTTTAGCTCCACACTTGGTCAGATTTCCCTGAAGATCTGTCCACACCTTCCCACTGACGGACCGTGACTGGACCTATGGTCCGTAGGTCACTTCCATAGGTGGCAACTTCATCAAAATTTTAGTTGTATCTCTCAACCTCGTCCAAGCCTATTTCCTGCAATTTTAGTACAATAACCATTACTTCTAATACAAAATGTCCTTAAACAGACACAACTCTTAAGTGAAATATATTAAAATTACCGTAAACTCATGGTATATCAGGATTTAAGCTCCAAAACCCTAACTCTTGAGTCAGTTCCAGTAGTTAATGAGTTTCCAAAAGTGTTTCCCGAAGATCTTCCCAGAATTCCTCCCGAAAGGGAAATCGACTTCGGAATTGATCTCCTTCCAAATACCCAGCCTATTTATATTCCTCCTTACCGAATGGCTCCAGCTGAGCTTAAGGATTTGAAGAAACAGTTGAAAAACCTTCTAGATAAGGGCTTCATCAAACCCACTATTTCCCCATAGGGTGCTTCAGTGTTGTTCGTGAAAAAAAAAGATGGTTCCCTCAGGATGTGAATTTACTATCGGCAGTTGAACAAAGTCACAATCATGAATAAATACCCTATTCACAGGATTGATGACTTGTTAGACCAACTTCAGGGTGCTAGTCATTTTTAAAAATATACCTCAGATTCAGTTATCATCAACTCAGAGTCAGCGATAGTGACGTCCCAAAAATAGCCTTCAAAACTTGTTATGGTCATTATTGAAACTGTAGTTATGTCATTTGGACTAACCAATTCTCCTGCAGCTTTCATGGATTTAAGGAACAAGGTGTTGAATAAATATTTGGTCTTGTTCGTTATCGTCTTTATTGATGATATCATCATTTACTCTAGGAATGAGATAGAACATGCGACTCATTTGAGGGTTGTCCTACAAACTCTCAAAGATCGCCAGTTATTCGCTAAGTTTAGCAACTATGAGTTTTGGTTACAATCAGTTGCTTTCCTTGGGCATATAATATCTAGCGAAGGAATCCGAGTGGATTCTTAGAAAATAGAGACAGTGAAGCAATGGCCTAGACCTACCTCTCCTACAAATATCAGAAGTTTCTTGGGTTTGGCTAGTTATTGCAAAAGGTTTGTGGAGGGTGTTTCATCCATAGCTTCTCCATTAACTAAGTGGACTCAGAAATATGTTAAGTTTCAGTGGTCAGATGAGTGTGAGAAGAGCTTCTCAGAACTGAAAACTAGGTTGACTACATCTCTTATTTTGACTCTACAAGAGGGTGCAGGCGGTTATGTGATCTATTGTGATGCATCCAGGGTCGGCCTAGGTTGTGTGTTGATGAAGAGAGGTAAGGTTATAGCTTATGATTCTAGAGAGCTTAAGGTGCATGAGAAGAACTATCCAACTCATGACCTCGAGCTTGCAGTCGTAGTATTTGCCCTTAAGATTTGGAGACATTACTTGTATGGTGTTCACGTAGATATGTTCACAGACCATAAGAGCTTCCAGTATGTGTTCACCCAGAAAGAGTTGAATTATCACCAGAGGAGATGGCTTGAATTCCTCTAGGACTATAGCATGAATGTGCTCTACCATCCTGGTAAGGCCAATGTAGTAGTTGATGCTCTTAGCAGACTATCTATGGGTAGTGTAGCACATGTTGAGGAAGAAAGGAAGGAGTTAGTAAAAGATGTTCACCGGCTTGCTCGCTTGGGAGTTTGCCTTATGAAAATATCATATGATGGTGTAACAGTTCAGAATGGGTCAGAATCTTCATTGGTAGCGTAAGTTAAGGAAAAATAGGGCAGTGATCCTATATTGCTTCAATTGAAGGGTGCAACTCATCAGTAGAAAGTTGAGGTTTTCTCCCAAGGGGGAGATGGTGTGCTTCACTACCAGGGTCATTTATCTGTTCCTAAGGTAGGTGAGTTAAGAAAATAGATCCTTACAGAAGCCCATAACTCCAGGTATTCTATTCATCTAGGTGCCACTACGATGAACTGTGATCTGTGGGAAGTCTTTTGGTGGAATGGCATGAAAAGGGACATAGCAGATTTTGTGGCTAAGTGCCTTAATTGTCAACAAGTGAAGGTAGAACATCAGAAACCAAGGGGTATGACTCAAGAGATTAACATTCCTACATGGAAATGGGAAGTGATAAACATGGACTTCATTACAGTTTTACCTCGTACTCGCAGGCAACATGACTTCATTTGGGTGATAGTAGACAGAATTACTAAGTCCGCTCACTTTTTGGCTGTTAAAAGTACAGATTCGGCAGAGGACTATGCCAAGCTTTACATTAATGAGATAGTCAGGTTGCATGGGTTCCTGTGTCTATCATCTCATATAGAGGTCCTCAGTTTACCTCGCATTTCTGGAAGTAATTTCAGAAAGGTCTTGGTACTCAGGTTAATCTCAACACAACATTTCATCCACATACGAATGGTCAAGCAGAGCATACCATTCAGACCTTAGAGGAAATGTTGAAAGCTTGCATGATCAACTTCAAGGGCAGTTGGGATGATCACCTTCCTTTTATAGAGTTCGCCTACAATAATAGCTACCATTCCAGCATTCAGATGGCCTCTTATGAGGCATTGTATAGGCGTAGATGTAGATCTCCAGTTGGTTGGTTTGAAGTAGGTGAAGCAACCTTGATAGGGCCAGATTCGGTTCATGATGCTATGGAAAAAGTTCATCTCATCAGAGATAGACTTAAGACAGCCCAGAGTCGCCAGAAGTCCTATGCAGATGTAAGCAGAAGAGACTTAGAATTTGAGATAGATGATTGGGTTATTCTGAAAGTGTTACCTATGAATGGGGTGATGAGATTTGGCAAGAAAGATAAGCTTAGTCCCAGATATGTAGGTCCTTACAAAATCTTGTAAAGGGTTGGAAAAGTGACTTATGAGTTAAAGTTGCAAGCAGAACTAGCAGCAGTGCATCCGGTCTTTCACATTTCGTTGTTAAAGAAGTGTGTGGGCGATCCAGCATTTATAGTACCATTCAAAAGTGTGGCTGTGAAGGATAGTCTCACTTCTGAAAAGGTACTAGTTGAAATTCTTGATCATCAGGTTCGAAGGTTGATAAAGAAAGAAGTCGCTTCAGTTAAGGTGTTGTGGAGGAGTCACTATGTAGAGGGAGTTACTTGGGAAGCAGAAGCAGCCATGAAGGCTAAGTATGTTCATCTCTTAGTATCATGTTTCTTCAGTTATACTCACATTTTCAACGTATTTGCATGTTCTTGGAACTTAGTTCAGTCAGATTTCAGTTCCAGTACTTAGTGGTAGGGTTTGCAGCTCTTTCCCTCCATACTCAGCTAGTTTAGACTTCATTCGAGGACGAATGTTCTCAAGAGGGAGATATTGTAACACCTCAGAAAAATTAGCTTTTGGACTAAGCAGAAAATTTGTGAACCACAGCAGGGTTCACGGACCGTGAAAGGAACCACGGTCCGTCGACCAGCCCATGACTCATGCCCTCCCAGAAGAGGTGGACCACGTGACCCTTCACGAGCCGTGGACCACCCCACGAGCTGTGGGGAGGCTCGTGGAAGCTAGGTAGAACTCACCAGGCTCAGACATCAGACCACAGAGACCTTTACGGGCCATGGTGGCTTCCTTGAAGCCAAACTAGTAGGCCCTAGCCCAAGTGAAAGACCACGGTGACCTTCATAGTCAGTGATCTTTCACACGTGGACCGTAGAGGGAAGGTCCAAGAATCAGTAGTCATTGGCCCAAGAACCACGACCCATACAACGGACCATGGTCCTTGTGACAGTCCGTTGTTGCACCCGTGGTCAGGCCCTGTCAAATTTTAAGTGGAGTTATTTTGGTCTTTTCCCCTATTCGTTGGACACCTAAACTACATCGTTTAACCCATAAACTATGTAGTTTTGGTTAGTTTGAGCCTAGTAACTTAGTCAGAACTTACCCTAATTGATCATTCACTAAAATCATTCAAACTTAGAACAAACAAAAGAAGAAAGAGGCTCCAGTTTTCCCAAGAACAACCAGTAGGTTTCTTTCAATTTCAGCTCAAAATCGTAGGATTTCTTAGTGGAATTCATCACCAGGTATGTGGGATTTTACTAGTGGGTTCCTTTCACCCATTAGTTCCCTAGAATTCAGTGAGATTCTTGATTCCCTTCATATTATCTAGACTTAGGGTTTCTGGAATTTCAGATAATTGTTATGATTTAGTTTTTGTAATGTTCTTAATCAGATTATCATGTCTTAGTAACGTTTTTGCATAGATTCTTGCATGAAACTCAAAACTCTAGTTGTATAGTTCTTTTAGTTCATGAATTACACTAGTTAGGACAGATAAACATATATACATGCCTCAGTTTTCAAATGTTTCATTATCAATACTTAATGTTGCATTTTCAGTTAGCATGTCAAAATCTTGAGCTATCCAGTTTATTTTCAGTTTTGTTGTATTGTACACATTCTAGTTGGGAGTAGGCTTAATTCCGAGTTGGATTAGCGTTAGTCACCCTCATATCCCTAGAACTACGTGCCCCCATAGGCTAAATCCCCTCTGTGGGCATCATATTTAGTGATCACGCCAGCCATGCCTTTATACCCCTGGCAAGGTATATTGGTGCCTCTCGATGGGGTGCATCATTAGACTCCACGTTTAGCTCACGTGGTTTTATGTCGGTAAATAATTGCTTCCACAGTTAGATTCTAGTGCATTGATCAGGTTACTAGTTATATTTCAGTATTCAGTATTCAGTTTCAGTTTCAGTATGTTATGAACTTTGTCATTGCATTCAGTTTAGTTCATATTCGGTATGTTTAGTATATTCATCATGTTCATCTTGTAACATTTCTCAGTATGCTTCATACAGTTATATATATATATATATATATATATATATATATATATATATATATATATATAT
>JAJOOE010011363.1:0-26202 GCA_036250405.1 Solanum raphanifolium
AGTCATAACCAGTTAACCACTTAATTCATTGGGAGTAGCATAATACCGAGTTGGACTAGGGTTCAGCGTAACCATATAGTCCCAGAACTACGAGCCACATAGGTGTAAGTCCCCTTTGTGGGCAACATCAGTTTAGTGATCACGCCAGCATGCCTCTATACCTCTGGCAAGGTATATTGGGTCCTCTCGATGGGGGCGTATACATCAGACTCCATATTTAGCTCGTGTGGTTTTATGTCGATTATTAGTAGCTCCCACAGTTCAGTCAGACTCTATTGCATTGACCACATTTACAGTTCATTCAGTATTCAGTAAGCATGTTATGAATTGGTCATTGCATTCAGTTAGCTTAGTATCCAGTATCTATATCATGTTCATATTATTTCATTGCTTTATTGCTTTGTTCAGTTATATGTTCTTTCAGCTTTACTTTATCCTGCATGCTCAGTACCTTTCAAGTACTGACACATACGTGCGCTACATCTTCTCATGATGTAGGTTTAGGTTCTCAGTATCCAGATCACGCTTAGATCGATTCCCCGTCTTCAGTTCAGCAGCATTAGTGGTGAGTCCTCATTCTTCAAGGACTAGTGACATGTTTATCTTAATTGCTTTTAGTCTTTAGTTTTAGTTTTGCTAGACCTAGTTGGGGCATGTCCCAACATTTCTAGTCAGTTTAGAGGCTTATTTCAGACATGGATAGATTCAACTTAGTATTGAGTTAATATCTTCCTTGTATTAAACTCATCAATTTTCATTTATCTCAGTTATAGTATATGGGTATTCCCCATCTTTTCATCTTACTTATGATTTAGCTTCTGCACAGTTTCTATTATTCAGATTATAGTTAGTATGCTCATGATCATGCCAGCAGGGTTAGCTTGGGATCACTTGTGGTCCTAGGTCCCGTGTCCGCGTCTCGGGGGTAGCTCGGGGTGTGACATTCGTGGTCTAAAAACATACAATTAACGCAAAGATCCATAAACGAGGCCTAATTACCCGGATTAAAAGCAACATTATCAACCCTAGGCCAAACCCTTGATCCCCATACCCAGGTTAGGGTTTTTTCCACCATAAATTACAGATCAAAACCTTCCCCCATCGATAATAACCCAAGGAACTAGGTTCTAATGATCGAAAAACGGATTCAGGGAGTTAAAACATTACCTTTAGCCTCAAGAATAGTGGAAAACTGTCAAGAAAACCCTTGGGGTCGTTCCTTAGCTCTCAAAGTCGAAAAGTGCAGAATAAAACATTTTTGGGATTTTATTTTCGACTTAAGTCGCGTCTGTCCCGCTACGGCGAGACCCAACCCGATACAGCAGCCCCGCCCTGGCGGGATAAATCCCGCCCTAGCGGCTTGCACGGAACCAGTGAGCAAAATTAAGAATTTCAAACCCCCATTTCACAACATGCCTTCATCCCATGACACTCAGAAAATACCCTTTCACGCTAAGATTAGTTTCGGAAGTTCTACTCACCCGAATTCAATTCCCTAAAGTTGACGGGTTCCTTAACGTCTTAGCTATCTAGTCATGTGATCAAAATCATAATTAAATCTCTCATTTGTTACCAGATTTCCCTAGACCTTACTGACTCCGATTTCATCCAAATTTGGACTAGACTAGGAAATCCAAAGTTACTACTTAAAAGTTTTTTGGCCCCAATTCTTTCCCCATTGGCTTTTCTATAACGACGGGAACAAGTCCTTACAATAGATACCAATTTACCCATCACCCGTGCCCGAGTGACAAACTAGGAAAAAAGGGCTAAAGCAAGAATAGAGTAGTATATGAATCGTTGAATAATTGGGATACTTGTCCCACATTTTTTTTTGTCGACTCTGGGCTGCTAAAAGCTTAGATTGGATACTTTTCACCTTACCCTGAACATGTTTCACCAAATCAACTCTCAAAGGTTTCACATTTTCAACCTCAAACCAACCAATTGAACACCTACACATCCTCCCATACAATGCCTCAATGAAGTCATCTCAATACTCGAGTGATAAATATTGTTGTATGTAAACTTAACTACAAGAAAAGCGATTCCCAACAACCACCAAAGTTGATCGTACACACGTCTACAACATGTTATCAAGGACTTTGACACAATCATCCGAATGAATCCTTTAGCACTTAAGCATGATAAAATTCCAAGTCAATACTCCTTACAAATAGAAGTGAGCCTGAATCAACCAACACACACTCATAATACCCAAACAATCATAGTTCTTAACAATATCTCCATCCCAAAACATAAATTCCCATGAGCTTAAGTTATAACAAATTTGTTCTTTAGAAATCATATACTTATCGAGGGATATGTCCAAGCATACAACCCCTCCAACAACACTATCGAAATGCTATATTTAGTAATTGTAGATTACCTCTTAAGAACAGTAGAATTGGACCCAATGATCCCCACATTCAACCACACATATTCGATACATGACCTCGACGACTAGAGGAATATTAAGATTGTCGGACAACCACAAATATGCATGGTAGCTCTTCTATAAATTCTCATAAGCAAGGTGGTACATGTAGAACCACTAAACTACTTTAACAACCCCAAAACAACACCAATTGTCACACCCCTACTTTCCAAAATTATGTTTTGAAAATAGAGTTTTTTCAATTAAAGTGACATTTCGAAAAGGGATTATTTTATTTTAGAGTCGCCACTTGAAATTGAGTTTTAGTGTTCCAAGTCACCATATTTTTATCCCTATTCAAAAGGAAGTTGACTCTAATTTTTTATCAGTCTGCGAACTAGAAATTTGGATAAGGAATTATATTGACCGAGGGGAAGGTGTAAGGCACCCCTAGAGTTCCGTGGTTCTAGCACGATCGCTTTATTGACTTATATCTTGACTTGACTTAGTTTTTGAATACATTATGTTTATTATTTTAATAAATTTACTTATGTCCCGCTTTATTTGATTTATTTTAAACTGTCGTATTTTATTAGTGTGAACCTTGCCATAAATTATTTTATTTATTTATATTTCAAGACTAATTATACTCTTTGGATCCTAATATTTGCCTAATATTATTATCGATCTAATCATGTTCTTATTATTTCAATTGAATAAAATCAAATTATTAAAATTAGTTTTTCAAATAAGAAAGATCAACATAAACCTATTAATTAAAAACTTCTTAAGGTTTCACATTAAAAGAAATGCAAAGAAATTTGTAGATTTGATTTCTTTTACTTTTATTTTAAATCTTCTAAAAAAAATACAATAAACACAATTTTATTAAATATACAAAGTGGGGAGGTAACTTAACTTATTAGAACTAAATTTCATCAAAATATTATTAACTACATAGCATAGAATATTAAGCTTTGTACTTTAATCAAGAGCAAGATAAAAATGAGACTTTGAGGGGCAGCGTCAAAATACGTGACTCCAGGCAGTGCGTCAACTCCAACAACTCAACGACAAGAAGCCTAGAACGTCGTACAATAGCAACAACAGGGGCAGCGTGATTTCGTCATTGGGGCTGCAAGATTGAGCCACGTCGAGCAGGGGGTACGCTCGATTGATCAAGCTCGTCCATCTCCCCTTTCCTCTTCCGGAATGGGGTTGAAGATCTCAGAAAATGGTGTTTCCATAAATTGGTGAAAGGTTTTTCAGATTTGAATTTTAAAATGGGTCCTTACCCAAAAAAATCAATTCTTCCCCCCCCCCCCCCATTTTTCTACCCTAGTTTCATCTACAAATATCTCTTCTTCCTCTATAGTTAGGGGCAAAGAGTTTGAGAAATATATCCTCTGGCAAAAAAATATCGAGAAAAAGAATCCTTAAGCTATTACATTCATATAAGGAACACATTCTAGAATATACTTTCTTTTCCTTGTTCGTGGGTTGCTGGGAATCTGTCGGATTCCTTGAAGTTTTTTCGGAAGTCGGTGGTAAAGACACGGTTCTTCTAGCTCGTCTCGTCCCCGTCCGCTGCTTCCAGAAAGGTAACGCCTCCTCCTTCATATGATTTTTCTTCCTTTATGTTTCAAAATGGTGTCTTACTGGTATTCTGGAAGTTTCTTTCCTGCTGATAGTTATTAAGTTCTTGACGTCTTGATACGCCTTAGTTGCGACACTCTAGTTATTTTGTTGTCTACCAGTGGGTATCATTTTCGATCTTGTTGATTCGTGCCTAGATTTTCTATTTCTTTGTTGTTTATTTTAAGGGTGTTTTCACTATCTCTTCTTGAATTTATTTGTTTGAATGTCATCGACATGTTTCCTTTGGATTTTTAACCAATTAACTTGTGCTAGAATTTTAATTGTGAGTCCAGTTCCTATTCTAATTCGTCCTGGTTGTGTCATTTCGACCTTACGCTGCTTGCTCTTATTTTTGTCGATATGATATAAATGTAGTTGTTAATATAATATCCACACCTGTTTTGATTAAACTCGTGATGTTGCGTTCATATTACCGTCTTCGTAAGGTGTCGGTTTAGTTAGAGTGACCCTTACCTTTTTTCCAGAAAACCATTTTTCAGCCTTTGCTTAAATCTGTAGATATTCTTCCTAAATTCTCACTTGCTGATTTGTTGAGTTATTCATTTGGTGTTATTGTCTAACCATGTTGTTTTCTACGGACATTATTTATGCTAGTTTATGCCATCATTTAGCATACTTGGTTTGAATAAGGATGTCGTCTTCTTTAGGCCTTTGATTGTAGCCATTATTTTTTTTCTTGTTTCAAGCGAGTTAGCTTGACCTTTTAGCATGATAGGATGTTAGCTTTAGGTCTCCATGGATAAATTGGGTATCGTTCATTGCATAAAGTGTGATGTTTTTCTAGTGCGCAGCATACCCCCTCGCTATCTCTTTATATTTTGAAATCTTGTTGTTCATTAATCACTTGGTCATAATGTGAGCTTTCTTTACTATGCCTATGCTTATTCTCCTCTTGAATTTTTTACTGTCATTATACATGCATGTACTTGGGAATTTCTTTGTGTAGGATTTTTTATAGTCTAATGTGAAATTGGTCACTCCCTATCTTGTATTAAATTCCTTCTTATCCTTGTTGAGTCATAATACAAGTAGTAAAGATTTCTTCTTGCTAATTTAATGGAATCCTTTTGTATTTTTAAAGGTCACAGACTATTGGGTTTGGTCATAATCTTGAGTTGAATATTTTTCAATTGTCTTATTAACATGCTCTAGACATGTCAAAATGAGTGCGTTATTCAGAACCGTTTATTTTCTTTCTTTTGGAAAATTATAAAATTTGATAGCCTAAGCATGAATTTTTTGTCTCGGCACGACGTCATCTCTTCTATTCTTTGTTGACTCATCGACTTTCTTGTTGCTTATTGTGTGCATCGGGCGAGAATTATTATATTAGTCTGATAATTACTCCTAGTTTGGAGGCCCTGACTATTGCTTGACTTTGGGCTCATAATCACCGCTATTTATCTTGTCATGTAGTCTTAATTTAATTAATTTGTTTATCTTGAGTGTTGTATTCATTTCGATGCGCTTATTATTTTGCAACCGATTAATTTTCATTGTCATTCAGATGTATCCTTTTGAGATATTATTTTTCAAATACTAATCCTTATTTCCCTTTTGTTGCATGGGAAAATTTCCTTGAGTTAATCATGAACTCATCTTCCTCCCTTACATTTCGGGAGAGCCATAAAGGCTCAAATTCCCTTTCTGAGTTAGTCAACCATTAAAATCGACGAACAGGTCTCGTAAGAATATGCAACAGATTGGAGAGTCGAAAATTTGGAACAAGGGCCCACTCATTATTTTAAAAAATTGTATTTTGTTATATATTGGGCCTAAGCCCATTTAATCATTATTCTTATTTCTGTTAGAAGTTTAGGATATGTGAAAGAATTGGGCCTGAGGCCCAAAGATAAAAAATATTTCTTTATTTTAGTTTAAGACAGGTGCAGGTGACTCAAATGGGCCAAAGACCCAAAACGAAAATGGGCCAAAATACTGGCTCAGGCGGACAGTTAAACCAGATTTGGGCCCAAGTCTCTTTCCCTCTTTACTTTTATTGTGTTCATATGCTTATCAATATCTGCTACTTAATCTTAAGGTTTTAAAAATTCAAAATCCCCAAAAACACCCATTTTGAATTAATTACTTAACTAAACTATTCATTTTTTACTTTACTTAAAAAAAATAAAAAACTAATAATAAATAAATAAACAAGTTTACAAAATATTTCGCTTAGATATAAATCTTAATATATTCCCTTTCTCGGTCCTAATTATAAAAATTGTTCAAATCAGATTAAGTCAAGTAAATTTAGCCAAATAATTAATTGCTAGATAGTCGCGTATTAGCGGGCATTTCGAGTGCTTTCAAACCCTTCCCGAAATGCTAGTAAGAACCCTGAACCCCTTTTAAGTTTTCATTAGATTTTCTGTTTTAGTCTTTTGAAAACAATGGTTTTCTTAATTTAAGTAAAATTAAGTGGCGACTTTAAACCAGTCTAACTATTATTTTTAAATAAAACAGAATGACGACTCTACTGGGGTCTTGAATGGTTCTAACCTTAAGATTAATTTATTTGGCTATGTGTTTTTACTGTCTACTTGTTTTATTTATCGTATATATTAAAATGTGACATTCATGGCATCCGATTTCGCCAAACGACAAATAGATTGCATTAGAAAAAAAGGCGGTTACGTGGCTTACCACGACTGTCCTTTACAAAAAACACAAGTTGAATTCTTTGAAAGTGATAAACGAATAGTTGGCTTGTGGTCATCCTACGCCCTTTATTAGACTTCACCCCGTTGTTTGTCCGACTCGGGTAACCGTCATTTCTAAACCAATTCTAGTCAACTTAGAATAGAGCGAAATCAAATCCAAATCTAAGCATTAGTCTAAGATGGCTTAATACCCAAGGTGTATTAAGTCCATTACTAAAACCGCCAAAAATCATGTCCAAGGTCCACGACCTAACGACATATCATATTATTTGACATTTGAAAGATGTATGTGTGGAAACCTGATTGTTGCTTATTCGGGGGAGGGAATCTTAACTGTGTTTTATTTTGTAGGTATGGATTGATTTCCCAAGTTCGACATGGTAGTGGAAGCCCCAGTTCTGCTCAAGATGTGATACAACGACCTCAATACGTTTCACAAAAGAGACCTCAACAAATATGTAGGGGCCCTAACAGAACTTATTAATATGGTTGGGTGGCCCGAGTTGATTGAAGTCCCTATGGGTTATTGGGACAACGAGAAAATGGTGTTCCGATTTAGAACCATGGAAATCACCCCGACAGTTGAGGAAATTCGGGACAGAATAGACATAGTTGGTACAGGGCTTGAAGGAAGAGTGAGAAAATGGGAAAACATCATAATCCCTAACAAGCCTACTCTCGAGTATATTATAAATTGGCTTGGATTAAGAAAAGATTATGCCTTCTGGGTCGAAGGTTCTAGCGTTTCTTTTATGGATCTCTATGTTAGATTCGGGAATGCAAGCTTTTATGCGAATTACAACCAAGAGTTCAGGGTTACCTTCAGAGAATGGGACGGGATTAGATCTTTGGCATTTACTATCGCGCTATTAGGTACTATGGTTTTTCCCCAAGGCCCGAGCCTCAGCATCAACACCTGGGTAATAATGCTTGCACACACTCTCTTCCACGGGCATCTGAACCAAGGGCAAGTGAACTATTATCCCATCGCGCCCATCATCCTGTCCGACATGTACCGTGCTTTAGGAAGATGTAAGGAAGGACGTCGTTACTTTCAGGGATGTAATCTCCTCCTCCAATAGTGGATAATGAGCCAGTTATCAAAGGGACACGGGACTTAACAACTACACACCCTCGATGATATTAATGCTCTTAAGGGTTTGAATGATATGTTGTTTTGGACAGATTTAGAAAATAGGAAGATTAGAGGAATATGGGCTCAGACTTTCTCCAAGTTAAGAGAAGAAGATATCCAGTGGATGTTCAACCGTTTCATCTCGAAAGATGTCATAGTATAGGGCAACAGGCAACTTGTGCTTCTTTTACCAGGTATTAGAGGTATCCGCCCGTATGCACCCATCCAGGTCCTGAGGCAGTTCGGAAGAAGACAAACTACACCCCCAAACGCATACTACCGTATCTATGTGTTCGACATTGGGGATGATAGAGTGCCTGAGGCTTCAGAGATGCTTAGAGAATAGAAAAAAGTAGTGCGAATGAACAAGGACACCATTGTCATAGATCGATTTAACGTGGGGTACGATGAAACCTACAAAGCTTGGTTGAAAGGCAATATATAGGGTATCTCCTTCTCAGTTCCAAACATTTACCGCAGTGTGTAGGACAAAGAGTCCAAAGCTTTGCTAGAATTAAGAGAGGTTAAAAGGGAAGCTCAGGAAATGAACAATGAATTTCTTCGAAAGCAAGAGGAGGATAAATACGCCCTCGAGAGTATAATTCGAGAATTAGAAAGCTTGAGAAGTGATTTGGGAGAGCTCAACTTATGGATTGGTTATAAGAGAAGTGGAATGTGTTTCGAAGATTGGGAAGAGAAAGGTCGTCGGAGCGACAGATACTTACTAATGATTCAATATAGGTTTCAGGATCTCATGACACAAAATAAGAGAAGCAGAACAAAATCGGGGACATCAGGAACCTCCTAGTGGATCTCGCCCCTGCATGGGTTTTTCTATGTGTATTTGCTGTTATTTGCCCCTGCGTGGGCTTGTCTTTCTTGTATTTTGGTACTCTTTTCAAATGACTCCTGCGTGGGACTTTTCTTTTGTGTTTCCCGTTTATTCCCTACTTCCCCTGCTTATTTTCGCTTATTGAAACATCATTTTATATGCGAATTTCGCTTTGGCGTAACAAAATGGTTCAATTCTACATAGACATTTTTCAGATATGCTAGGCCTAGCCTTGGCACAATAGAGCCCCCTACTTGTTTAGGACGGGTGATATATGCTTGTGTGCTTTAAACTGTTTATGTGATATGTTGCTTTGAATGAGGACATTTTTAGCCCACCCTTTTCGAAAATTCTCTAAAAATCTCCACAATGCCAAATACAAGGCACTACCAAAATTTCCGACCATATTCCATGAGTCTTGAGTTTCTCATCCATAAATAAAATCCTACTACCAAATCCTAAAACATTACTCTGTCATCTCAGGAAAGGTAAAATCGCAGCTAAGATGGAAAAAGGTAAGAGTATCGACATAGAGTTAACTGAGGAGGATTTGAGGATGGAACTACAGTGGCTCAGACAGGAAATCCAAGAAACCAGAGAAAGGAGAATAGAAGTGGAGATCGCCACTACAGTCGCATGAGCCGCAAATGCGCACTAGACGAGGAGTTGGCAGCAAAGATGGCAAGACACGCTATAGTGAATGAAGAGATAGCCGCTATGCGGAAGGGAGACGATCTCTTCAAAGATAGTATAGCCATAAGGCTTTAGAGGCTACGCGAAGAATACCCTCTCTTGGATAACGCAGTCCCTGTCCCTGAGGACAGTAAATTGGAAGTTGTTGAAGAAGAACCTGAGGAGGAAATTGTCTATAGGCCTCCTCTCCAGGGATGGTGGAAAGAAGGGAATGAGCAAATAGCCCTCGAAGCATATGAATTTACCCCTCGTGATTAATGCGACAATCGGAAGAAGGATGGCTTGGATGGAGGCACATTTTATCTTTTAGGAGCTTTATTGTCTGTTTTTCACTTTCCTTATAATCACCAGAAATGAATGAATGAAAATGATAATTTCCTTTGTATTCGAACTACGTAGGGCCTAAATTTTCCTTGCGAGA
Organism: Solanum raphanifolium; assembly: GCA_036250405.1. Taxonomy (NCBI): domain Eukaryota; kingdom Viridiplantae; phylum Streptophyta; class Magnoliopsida; order Solanales; family Solanaceae; genus Solanum; species Solanum raphanifolium. The sequence goes on from JAJOOE010011363.1 coordinate 9,781, forward strand.
TACGTAGGCAACCTTTCAAGGCCCGGCCCCTATCTTTTAAAAAAAATTCTTTTCCCCCTTTCATTCTACAAGGTAATGTCAAGTCCAGATCAATAGATGCTGAGAGATGCAGCAAGAAGACCTTAACTCAACGCAGTTTAACCTTTCTGAGTCAGTAACCTCAAAATAAAACGAGCAAATTCCTGCTTGTTCAAAAAATCAGTCCCATTTACTCATGGGTTAATGTGTCCTCAAACGAAGCAACTTTTATGTGTTTACATGCTTTCTATGTGCTACTTTGCATTGTTTGTCTTGAATTGAAACTAACATATTTGCCTTTGAGTTGTTTTATGCTACAGGTAGTTAGAACTGATATGTGTTGATAAGCTGGCTGAACACCCCTATTTTACAAGATCAAAAGGCCCTACAGATTCCTTCCCCAGTCAAAGTTCTCGGAAGGGAAAGTCAACAATGAGTGACAACAACGAAGAGATTGGCCTTACCGATGTTGTCGTGGCTCAGCCCGTCATTGCTGATCAAAACGAACTAATTATGCAGTTGATGCAGCAGATCATCGAGATGAGGATTGAAATGCAGAGAAGGCAAGATATGCCTAATTCGGGTTTTACTTTCAATGCTCCAGCAGACGGAAGGCCTCCATTTCACTTTCCTCCTTCAAACGCGAAACAAGCCCAAAACCCACACTCCAATCCCGCTCAGAATCCCTCAATCATCGACTTAACCACCCAAAATCTCCATTATGCCTCCGACTCCTACCAAACACCACCCCCTCCTTAAAATATCAACCTCAAAGTGCCACTTCCTCCCCAAAATGCCAACCTCCAAACTGGTCCAACCCCTCAAAACCAAAACGTTAACAACCCGCAAACATCCCTCCGTCAACAAAATCAACATACCAACCCCCAGACTTTCCGTCAAAACTACCAAGCCACTCAAACTGCCCAAAGCCCCTCCGTTGCTCCACCCCTACCCTAGGATGCCACTTTCCAAATCCCGATCCCCAATGATCATGCTGCCAATGGTTCTGAGCTCGACCATTACGAAGAGTGAGAGAGAGAGTGGAGGTCGAAGGAAGAGGCCGCCAAGCTAGACATAAAGGAAGAGATCTGAAAGGCCATAAAAGAGTTGCAGTGTATTCCTGAAGTCGCCGGTTTGAGTTATGAAGATCTATGCATTCATTCGAATTTGAACCTCTCGAAAGGGTTCAAGGTGCCAAAATTCGACGTTTTCGGAGGAATAAGGAACCCATTAGCGCACCTGAGAGCCTACTGTGACAAAGTTCGTGGGAGTTAGAAGAGATGAAGCTTTACTGATGCAGCTTTTTAGCCGAAGTCTGAGTGGAGAGGCTTTGGAATGGTTTACATCTCATGAAACCAGACAATGGCCTAGCTGGAATGCTCTAGCCAAGGATTTTACCGAACGATTGGCCTACAATGTGGAGATCGTTCCTGATCGTTATTCCTTGGAAAAATGAAGCAAAAATCAAATGAAAGTTACAGAGAATTCGCATACAGATGGAGAAAGAAGGCAGCTAGAGTTCGGCCTCCTATGTCTGAGAAGGAAATTGTTGAAGTATTTGTGCGGGTTCAAGAGCCCGAATATTATTATAGAATTATGTTGCTCGTTGGAGCAAAGTTTGATGAGATAGTCAAAGTAGGTGAGACTATCGAAGATGGATTAAGAACCGAGAAGATTGCCCGTGTTGCTGTCTCACCCGAATCCTCGGGTTTGTTGAAGAAGAAAAGAGAAGTTATGTCTTCTATCTCTTACGAGGGGAAAAAGACCCCAAGAAAATCCTCATCATACCAAGGTCGTTCTCGACCTTCACAAAGTTCGTACCCGACTTGTTATGCACGGGCTGATTCCCAAAATACCCCTCCCCCCAGTTACCAAAATACCAATCCCCCCAGATATCAAAATATTCCCCCTTCTAGCTACCAAACTCCCCCTCCTATCTACCAAACTCCCCCTCCAATTTACCAAACTCCACCTCACCACTACCGGAACGTCTCCCCCAACTGTGCTAACGTTCAGGCAAATTACCAAACTCCTCCCCCATGTGCCAAAGTCCAGCTCCACTTTACCAAACTACCCCCCTCGAACTACCAAGCTCCACAACCAAATTACCAAACCAACTCATATCCCAGATATCAAGCCCCTCGTCCAAATGCTCCAAATTATCGTCAAATGTCTCCCCCTCAACAAGGCAATTACGATCGCCCTATCCTAGATTTGAGAAGAAGACCGCTAGAATTTTCACTCCACTCATTGAAAGCCGAACAAAGCTATTCGATCAATTAATTGCGGTAGGATATATTCATCCAGTGGGGCCCAAGCTGGTTGACACTAGTTAAAAGCTTTACAGACCTGAGCAGAGGTGCGCATATCACTCCAACGGTGTTGGACATGATACCAAGGACTGCATCAACCTGAAGCATAAGATCCAAAACCTGATTGACCAGAACGTGGTCTCTCTTCAGACAGTCGCGCCCAAAGTCAATAATAATCCTTTGCCAAATCATGGAGGCGTCACTATCAATATGATAGAAACAAATGAAGATTGGTGCGTAACAAAGGAAATAGTTTCGATCGCTCCTGATGAACTGGAAAAGGTTGTAGCCTCGTTGAGCATTATAGAGAAGAAATAGTTTGTGATTCTGACACCCGAGAAGGTTGTTGCCTTGGTGCCAAGAGAAACTCTTGTCTGACCAAAATTTGTGATTGAAATGTCTGCCACTCAAGGCATGACCACATCCGGTAGATGTTACACACCGGAAGAGTTGGCTTAAGGAGGGCAGAAGAAGGACCGAACAAAAAGGCCGATCAGTGAAGCCGAGGCCGAGGAGTTCTGGAGAAAAATGCAGCCGAAAGATTATTCGATTTTGAAGCATTTGGAGAAGACGCCGGCTCATATTTCTATAAGGGTCTTGTTGATGAGTTCGCAAATGCATAGGTAGGCTCTGATGAGGGCTTTGGATGAGACTTATGTGCCTATGGGTACTAACAGTGACAACCTAGAAGCCATGATAAACCAGGTAATTCGAGGACAACAAATCAATTTTTCTGACGAAGAGTTGCCCTTTGAAGGCAGGATACATAACAAAGCTCTGCACGTCCTAATTATGTGTCGAGACAAGGTCATAAATCGTGTTTTGGTCGACGATGGGTCCGGGCTCAACATCTGCCCGCTTTCGACTCTCAAGCAGCTGAAATTCAACTTGGGAAAAGTTCAACAAAACCAGGTCAATGTGAGAGCTTTCGATGAAGTGCAGAGAGACACGATAGGGGCAGTGAACTTGGATATTCAAATGGGTCCTGCAGAATTCAATGTGGAGTTTCAGGTGTTGGCCATCAATACCAGCTACAATTTGCTTCTGGGAAGACCATTTATCCACTTGGTTGGGGCTGTGCCTTCTACCCTTCACCAACTAATGAAATTTGTCTGGAAGGACGAGGAATTGGCCATTCATGGTGAAGGAAGCCATTCCAATGGGCATGTGCCGATCATCGATGAGGTCTCCCGAGGTTGAAATTTCTACACAGTGGAGCTGGTAAATGCCACCGGTGATGATTTGGCCCCATAACCCCCTATGCCTTCCGTGTGCAAGATGATTGAAACTGTCATGCCCTGGAATGGTTTCGAATCAGGTTTTGGATTGGGGAAGCACTTTCAAGGAATTGTCGAGCCAATTCAAATCCCCGCCAAAGGAGCAAAGTTTGGTTTGGGGTATGTCCCAATAGATGGCGAAGCAGAGATGAAGAACAAGAGTGTTGATCAAGCATTGACCAAGCCAATTCCTCATCTGCACCAATCATTCTCGGTGCAAGGATATGTCAATGATGATGGTCTCGGGGAAGGAATCTGGAGCTTTTTTAGGAGATTGATGCGGTCATTGAGGAAGAGGCTGGGACATCGAGCATCCGTGATGTAGAACCTGATGAGCAATTACAAAATTGGACCTCCACACCACTCCTGATTTCCCGTGCAGCTTGGTAGAAAAGACATGTGCTTATGTTTGTATTTAAAATCGGTGGTAGTCTGGAAGAGGCCCCAGACCCACCCTTTATGCAGTTTTTATTTGTTTGAAGTTTTTAAATTCCCCTGTGATGTTTAAAAAGGAAAAATGGCCCTTGGCCATGCCCAAAGTTTGTTCTTGTTTTTCAATTCAAATGAAAGCCTCTTTTATCAAAATTTGTTTACTTATCTATGTCTATTTTATTTTCCTATCTTTGTTTGTTTATAATTTCAGTAATATTAATTTAAAACCTGCCAATGTCATGTCATGTCATGAACCGAGTGAACAAAATGAGGCAGGTGATGATGAGTGCGAGGAATATGAAGAAGAAAATTAGGTACCCGAACATGTTGTCGAAGAGTTTCGACAATTTGAGAATCAACACAAGCCGAATTTGGAGGAAATCGAGACTGTGAATCTCGGAGATGAGGAGTGTGTTAGAGAAGTAAGAATTAGTGTCCATTTGACTGAAACGCAAAGAAGGGACCTGGTTCGTTTGCTTAGAAAAATACATTGATATATTTGCTTGGTCTTACAGAGATATGCCAGGGCTGAGTACGAATATGGTGTCCCACAAGTTGCCGATTAATCCAGAATTCAGTCTAGTAAAGCAAAAGACTCGAAAGTTTAAGCCTGAGTTGAGTTTGAAGATCAAAGAGGAGATTACTAAACAGATCGAGTCTCAAGTAGTGGAATTGACGCAATATCTGACTTGGTTAGCCAACGTTGTTCCGGTTGCCAGGAAAGATGGAAAAATCAAAATTTGTGTCGACTACAGAGATCTCAACAATCTAGCCCGAAAGATAATTTTCCATTGCCAAACATTCACATTCTCATTGATAACTGTGCTAAGCATGAAATGCAGTCATTTGTGGATTGTTATGCGGGTTACCACCGATCCTGATGGATGAAGAAGATGCAGAAAAGACAACTTTCTTTACGCCTTGGGGTGTATATCATTATCGGGTGATGTCGTTTGGTCTCAAAAATGTCGGTGCTACTTACATGAGGGCTATGACGACCATCTTTCACGATATGATTCACAAGGAGATCGAGGTGTATGTAGATGATGTCATAATCAAGTCCCGTGAGAGTTCGGATCACTTAACTCACTTGAGGAAATTCTTTGATCGTCTACGCCGATACAATTTGAAGTTAAATCCCGCCAAGTGTGCTTTTAGGGTGCCATCTGGAAAGTTGTTAGGATTTATACTTAGCAGAAGAGGCATTGAGCTTGATCCTTCCAAGATCAAAGCCATTCAGGAATTACCTCCTCCGAAGACCAAGAAAGAGGTGATGAGTTTTCTAGGAAGGTTGAACTACATCAGTTGATTTATAGCTCAGTCCACCGTGGTGTGTGAGCCAATCTTCAAGTTGTTGAAAAAAGATGCCTTGACCAAGTGGACCGGAGAATGTCAAACTGCTTTTGATGCCATCAAGAACTATTTGTCCAATCCACCGGTGTTGGTTCCTCCGCGAGAAGGGAGTCCGTTGTTGCTATATTTGTCGGTCTCAGATAATGCATTTGAATGCATGCTTGGTCAACATGATGAGACTGGGAAGAAGGAGCGAGTTATTTATTACTTGAGCAAAAAATTCACTCCATATGAGGCTCGTTACACTCTTTTGGAGAGAACATGTTGTGCTTTGACTTGGATTTGCTCAGAAGTTGAGACATTATTTGTATTCTTATACCATATACCTTATTTCCAGGATGGACCCGTTGAAGTATATTTTCCAGAAAGCAATGCCGATTGGAAAGTTGGCTAAATGGCAAATGCTCTTGAGTGAGTTTGACATTGCGTATGTGACCCAAAAGGCGATAAAAGCACAAGCCTTGGCTGATCATCTTGCGGAGAATCCGGTTGATGAAGAGTATGAACCGCTCAAGACTTATTTTCCCGATGAAGAAATTGCATTTGTGGGTGAGTATATTTCTGAAGCGTACCCTGGTTGGAGAGTGTTCTTTGATGGAGCGGCGAACCACCAAGGGAAAGGTATCAGAGCAGTGTTAGTGTCAGAATCTGGTCAACACTATCATATGGCAACTAAACTCCGATTTGATTTCACGAACAACATGGCAGAATACGTGGCTTGTATCCTTGGTTTAAGATGGCTATCGACATGAATGTTCATGAGTTGTTGGTTATTGGAGATTCATATTTGCTACTTCACCAAGTTCAAGGAGAATGGGCTATGACGAACCCAAAGATCACATCGTATGTGCGGTATATACAGAAGTTGTTCAAGAGATTTCGCAAGATTGAATTTAGGCACACTCCCAGGATACATAACGAGTTGGCCGATGCTCTTGCCACCATCGCATCAATGATTAAACATCCAGATACAAGTTATATTGATCAAGTAGATATAGAGGTAAAGGATCAGACTGTCCATTGTTCACATGTTAAAGTAGAACCAGATGGTTTACCTTGGTATTTTGACATCAAGAAGTATTTAGAGACCGAGACTTATCCTGAGAATGCAACGTTCAACCAGAAGAAGTCAATACGCGGTATGACCCTCAATTTCTTTGCAAGTGGGGAAATCCTTTATAGGAGGACTCCAGATTAAGGTCTCCTCAGATGTGTTGATGCTAGTGAAGTTGCAAAGCTTTTGGAACAAATACATGCCGAAGTTTGTGGCACTCACATGAATGGGCTCAATTTGGCGAGGAAGATCCGCCAAGCCGGTTATTTCTGGATGACTATGGAACATGATTGTTGCAAGTTTGTGCAGAAATATCACAAATGTCAAGTGCATGGTGATTTGATTCGAGTCCCACCTCACGAACTCAATGCTATAAGTTCACCTTGGCCATTTGTAGCTTGGGGCATGGATGTCATTGGCCCAATAGAGCCAGTCGCCTCTAACAAACACATATTCATTTTGGTTGCTATTGACTACTTCACCAAGTGGGTGGAAGTAGCTTCATATAAGTTGGTGACCAAGAAAGTTGTAGCTGATTTTGTTCGCAACAATTTGATATGTAGGTTTGGAGTACCAGAATCCATCATCACTGATAATGGAGCAAATCTCAACAATCATTTGATGAGAGAGATATGTGAACAATTCAAGATCACACACCGGAATTCAATCGTCTATCGTCCCCAAATGAATGGAGTTGTAGAAGGCGCCGACAAGAACATAAAGAAGATTTTGAGGAAAATGATTGATAATCGCAGAAATTGGCATGAGATGCTGCCGTATGCTTTGTTAGGTTACCAAACGACTGTCAGGACATTAGTTGGAGCTACTCCATATTTGCTAGTACATGGAACAGAAGCAGTTATACATGTAGAAGTTGAAATACCTTCATTGAGAATCATCCAAGAAGCTGAATTGAATGATGCTAAATGGGTTCGCAAGCGAATTGATCAGTTAACATTGATTGATGAGAAGAGAATGGTTGTTGTTTTTCATGGACAACTGTATCGACAGAGAATGATTCGTGCTTTCCACAAGAAAGTAAAAGCCAAGATATTTGAAATCGGCCAGTTGGTTCTCAAATGCATTTTCCCATATCAGGATGAGTACAAAGGGAAATTTGTGCCAAACTAGCAAGGACCCTACATGGTTCGCAAAGTATTATCTGGAGGTGCCTTGGTCCTGTAGGAGATGGATGGCGCCGAATGGCCAAAATCGATCAACTCAGATGCTGTCAAGAGATACTATGTGTGAAGCTTCAGTTTGTGCTTTGGTTATTTCCCTGTAATCGCTCTATTTGCTTGTTATTGCTTTATTTAAAATTTTATCCCTTTTGTAATGAACTACCTCTGACCTGAATTCTCAAGAATGAGATACGTAGGCGGCCTATGTTGGCCTCGGTCACCCCTTTATCCCCTTTTAATATTCTTTTTTGTACTTGAACTACGTTCGACCTGAATTCTCAAGAATGAGATACGTAGGCGACTTGTGTCAGCCTCGGTTAGTTTCTTTGTTAATTTCTTATTTTTGTTAATCCTCGAGAAGGGTTTGACCTGATTCCTGCCTCAATGGGATACGTAGGCGCCACAACGGCTCGGTCATATCTTCCGTAAGATCTCTATCATTCAATCATCACTTGTGTGACAGCTTAAACTAGGCTCCACTTTAGAGATAGGCTTTTGGTCTTAATCAAAATAGGTCAACGGCGCGTCGGAACGGTCGGTAGCTGCTTAGTCTCATCCGAGAATTTAATCTCCTTACTTCTTACTGCTTTTATCAAAGAAAAAAAGAAGGGGGTCGATTTAGGCTCCTTCCCTTCCACTGCGGCCAGTGGATGAGAGTGCCCTTACATATAGTTCCAGGCCAATTCCTATTTAAGTTGGAGTTTGGGACAAAATTTTTGAGAGGGACTCAATTTCTCAAGAAGAAGATCTCTCCAAAAAAGTCAAGACTGAAGTTACGTTGAGAATTACAACTAGGAAAGAAATTTTTGAGGATGACCTCAAAAATTTCAATAAGGTTCATCGGAAGCTTGGAACAACTTTGGATACTGCCCAACAAGTAATCAGATAAATCTCAAAGCATCGGCTTCAAAGACGTTCATTAAGGCTCGACGTGACATGACACTTGGCAGTGACCTTTTCCAAATATTATTGTTTGAAAATCTATTTTCCTTAAAACTTTTCTTTTGTGTTTCAATTATTTTTGCATAAACATATTTTGTCTTATCTATCAAGAGGCGGGAGATCAGATAAATCAACCGGAGATAGCAAGACAATGAGCAGACAACCAAAAGAATCGACACAGATCAGTTCACTTTAAACTAACAATTTTTCTGTGGATACAGGTGTATAAGTTTGCCTTGAGATCATCATATTCCTACATTCAATGAACATGGAGAAGTCAAAAGGGCAAGGATCTCTCCAAAATTGACAATCTTTCTGTGGATGCAGGAAATATTTTATGTTTCTTATACCAAAGAATTGCTAATATGAGTAGCATTATTTCATCCAAATTCTTAGCAAAGCGAGGTTCGTAATAAACATTGCAACTATGTTCGGAGATGGAACAAATGAAAACCCCGAGGACGAAACTGCCACCCAGAAGATCACCTATGTTGTCCGGTGAAGCACTATCTTCGTTCGGTACCATGGATGGCATCATCAAAGAAAGGGTCACGCATAGCAAGAAAAAGAAGTCATGCATAGCAAGAGAAGGAAATCACGTGTAGCAAGAAAAAAAAGTCATGCATAGCAAGAGAAGGAAATCATGCATAGCAAGAGAAAGAGGTCATGCATAGAAAGAGCAGAAAGTCATACATAGCAGAGAAGTCATGCACAACAAGAGAAAGAAGTCATGCATTGCAAGAGAAGGAAATCATGCATTGCAAAAGAAAAATCACGTGTCGCAATAAAAAGATTCATACACCGCAAGAGAAAGAGTCATGTATCGCGGGAAAGTTATCATCATTATTTCTATTGCAAGGACAATATTAAGAAAGCCATCAACAATGACATCAAGAGAACTATCAACATACTACATCTGCCTATTTTATTAATTCAACATCAAAGAAAGAGTATATTGAAGATTATATTGTAAATATGAGACACAAGCTTTATTTTCTTTACGTCGAACCCAATAAAGTTGACGTCAATGTTCAAGGGGAGAAATTAAGTGTCAACACGGTAAAAGGCACTGTCTTTCCATTTGAATTGCATTTTTTATGCTAATGAGTTTTATCTCAGTCTTTGTCGAGAGCATCCAAGAGGATGAATTTTCAAAACAAACCACAGGTGCGGACGACATCAAAAAGGATGCAGCACAACGTTGAACTTTTTCCAGCAGCGAACTGGAACATAGTCCAAAGAGGAGTGCCAAACTCTTAGGACGCGAGCGGAAGAGCGACTTCCACCACAATCAAACCACACCCATCTGAGTAACGATGCACCAAGAGCTTTGTAAATTATATCCGTGTAAGTTCTTAATTATGGGTGTGAAGTGCACCACATTCATGACTAAGAGGTTGCAAGCCTCCTTTTCATACTCGACTCACTTTGTCGCTTTTCCAGAACCAAAGGTCATCTTGCATAATAGATTTCTTTTTCAACCGATTGAGTCGAACTACAAGCAGCCTGATTCCCTATGTTGAGGGATATGTAGGCGGGATCAATATTGAAAACTCGGTGTATTCCAATATTCGCTCTTAAATCTTTTTCTCAAGCATTCCGGTACCTCCATAATTTGATATCGGGATGACTTTTGAATTCTCATGCGTCCAATCAAGCGTACCGAACTACAAGTGACCTGAATTCTCATATAGCCTGAGATATGTAGGAAACTCACTTATGGGGTTCGGCCATAATTCCTAAGGTCCTTACCAAATCCCTTTTCCAAAAGATGAAGATGTGGTCGGTCAAAATTGGATTAGTCAATTTCATTTTACTCGAATTTCTTTCATCAATCCGAGTCAAATGAGGGACAGTTGTTGACATCCAATTTTGAACCCCCATGATAAAAATTAATTTTCGAACTTCTTAATATCAAACTATTTGAAGTAATTAGTTTTATAAATATTAGAAATGTTTTATAGGTTTTGATGATTTTTTGTCATTTCTACAACATTTTAGATAATAAATATGTTTTTACCTAATTAATATATTTTATAAAATCATCTCCAAATACGTTACATTTTAGTTAAGTGTTTTATTAAATCACTTTAGTTTAAGTTATGGTTACAATTTTCAAGTTTTAAAATACCCTTGTAAATCTTATAACTTTTGAATAATAAATTTGCTGCATATACTTATATATATTATTAGTATGTTTTTGTAAATATTTAATAATCATCCCAAAAGATTTCACATTTCAAATTAAATATTTTATTAATTCAGTTTGGTCTAAGTTATGGTTGTAATTTCGAGTCAATTAATTTGCATCTAATTTAATTATGTTTTAGTTAAATAAATTAATGTCGTTAAAATTAAGAAGTTTGTTAACTAATTAGATAATTCATCTTGTCTAAATTTTAGCTGAATTCGCAAATTAAAATCGATTTGGCTAATTTGTAGTTTCGATTGGCCAATCACGATTTGATTTGGTTTAATTCATTTGGCTACATTACTTTAAACCCAATCTCCAATCCCATTCACCCTTCCAACAACCCACCAAATAACCCAAACCTAGGCCCAATAGCTCCATATTTCCCAACCCAAACCAATCCCAACTTCTATTAACTCAGCCAACCCATTTTCTTTAGCTCCGACCCGTCCAATTCCAATTACTTTCCCAAAAAGAACCCAACATACATTACGTAAAACAACAACTCATTACCAGCAGACCCCAGTAGCGCTTTCTTCTTTGTAGCGGAGAACGCGTGCACTCCAAACTCCAGACGCGAAACCCAGAAGCTGCAGCGTAAAAATACGCGACTCCAGGCGGCGCGTCAAATCCATTAACTCAACGATAAGAAACCCAGAATGTCGTACAGAAGCAGCAGCAAGGGCAACGTGATTTAGTCCTTGGGGCCGCGAGATTGAGCCACGTCGACCAGCAGGTACGCTCAATCGATCGAGCTCGTCCATCTCCCCTTTCCTCTTACAGAATGGGGTTGAAGATCTCAGAAAATGGTTTTTCCCTAAATTGGTGAAAGGTTTTTCGGATTTGAATTTTGAAATGGGTCCTTACCCAAAAAAATCAGTCCTTCCCCCCCATTTTTCTACCCTAGTTTCATCTACAAATATCTCTTCTTCCTCTATAGTTAGGGGCAGAGAGTTTGAGAAATATATCCTCTGGCAAAAACTTATCGAGAAAAAGAATCCTTAAGCTACGACATTCATATAAGAAACACATTCTAGAATATACTTTCTTTTCCTTGTTCGTGGGTTGCTGGGAATCTGCCGGATTCCTAGAAGTTTTTCCGAAAGTCGGTGGTAAAGTTGCGGTTCTTCTAGCTCATCTCGTCCCCGTCCGCTGCTTCCATAAAGGTAACGCCTCCTCCTTCGTATGATTTTTCTTCCTTTATTTTTCAAAATGGTGTCTTATTGGTATTCTAGAAGTTTGTTTCCTACTGATAGTTATTAAGTTCTTGACGTCTTGATACGCCTTAGTTGCGACACTGTAGTTATTTTGTTGTCTACCAGTGGGTATCGTTTTTTATCTTGTTGATTCGTGCCTAGATTAGTTGTTTCTTTGTTGTTTATTTTAAGGGTGTTTTCACTATCTCTTCTTGAATTTATTTGTTTGAATGTCATCGACGTGTTTCCTTTGGATTTTTAACTAGTTAAGTTGTGCTAGAATTTTAATTGTGAGTCAAGTTGCTATTTTAATCCGTCCAGGTTGTGTCATTTCGACCTTACGCTGCTTGCTCTTATTTTTGTCGATATGATATAAATGTTAGTCGTTAATTTGATATCCACACCTATTTTGGTTAAACCCGTGATGTTGCGCTCATATTACCGTCTTCGTAAGGTGTTGGTTTAGTTAAAGTGACCCTTACCTTTTTTCCAGAAAACCATTTTCCAGCCTTTGCTTAAATCTGTAGATATTCTTCCTAAATTCTCACTTGTCGATTTGTTGAGTTATTCATTCGGTGTTATTGTCTAACCATGTTGTTTTCTACAGACATTGTTTATGCTAGTTTATGCCATCGTTTAGCATACTTGGTTTGAATAAGGAGGTCGTCTTGTTTAGGCCTTTGATTGTAGCCATTATCTTCTTTCTTGTTTCAAGCGAGTTAGCTTGACCCTTTATCATGATAAGATGTTAGCTTTAGGTCTCCATGGATAAATCGGGTATCGTTCATTGCATAAAGTGTGATGTTTGTCTAGTGTGCAGCATTGCTTATTCTCCTCTTGAACTTTTTACTGTCATTATACATGCATGTACTTGGGAATTTCTTTTGTAGGATTTTTGATAGTCTAATGTGAAATTGTTCACTCCTTATCTTGTATTAAATTCCTTCTTATCCCTGTTGAGTCATAAGACAAGTAGTAAAGATTTCTTCTTGCTAATATAATGGAATTCTTTTGTATTTTTAAAGTTCACAGACTATTGGGTTTGGTCATAATATTGAGTTGAATATTTCCCAATTGTCTTACTCACATGCTCTAGACTAATGAAAATGAGTGCTTTATTCAGAACCGTTTGTTTTCTTTCTTTTCAAAAAATATAGAATTTGATAGCCTAAGCATGAAATCTTTGTCTCGGCACGATGTCATCTCTTCTATTCTTTGTTTGATATTATTGAGTCATCAACTTTCTAGTTGCTTATTGTGTGCATCGTGCGAAAATTATTAGATTAGGCTGATAATTACTCCTAGTTTGGAGGCCCTGACTATTTCTTGACTTTGGGCTCATAATCACCGTTATTTATCTTGTCATGTTATCTTAATTTAATTAATTTGTTTAACTTGAGTGTTGTATTCATTTCGATGCGCTTATTATTTCGCAACCTATTAATTTTCATTGTCATTCAGATGTATCCATTTGAGATATTATTTTTCAAATACTAATCTTTATTTCCCTTTTGTTTCATGTGAAATTTGCCTTGAGTTCATCATGAACTCATCTTCCTCCCTTGCATTTCGAGAGAGCCATAAAGGCTCAAATTCTCTTTCTGAGTCAGTCAGCCATTAAAATCGACGAACAGGTCCCGGAAGAATATGCAACAGATTGGAGATTTGGAAATTTGGGCCAAGGGTCCACTCTTTATTATAAAAAATTGTATTTTGTTATTTATTGGGCCTAAGCCCATTTAGTCATTATTCTTATTTGTGTTAAAAGTTTAGGATAGGTGGAAGAATTGGGCCTGAGGCCCAAAGATAAAAAATATTTTTTTATGTTAGTTTAGGACAGGTACAGGTGACTCAAATGGGCCAAAGGCCCAAAACGAAAATGGGCCCAAATACTGGCCCAAGCCGACAGGAAAACCAAATTTGGGCCCAAGTCTCTTCCCCTCTTTACTTTTATTTTGTTTATATGCTTATCAATATCTGCTACTTCATCTTAAGGTTTTTAAAATTCAAAATCCCCAAAGACACCCATTTTGAATTAATTACTTAACTAAACTAATCATCTTTTACTTAACTTAAGAAAAAAAAACAAGTTTACAAAATATTTCACTTAGATAAAAATCTTAATATTTCCCTTTTCTCGGTGCTAATTATAAAAATTGTTCAAATCAGATTAAATCAAGTAAATTTAGCCAAATAATTAATTGTCGGATAACCGCGTATTAGCGGGAGTTTCGAGTGCTTTCAAATCCCTCCCGGAATGCTAATAAGAACCCCAAACCCCTTTTAAGTTTTCATTAGATTTTCTGTTTTAGTCTTTTGAAAACAATGGTTTTCTTAATTTTACTTTAAAAATTAAGTGGCGACTCTAAACCAGTCTAAATATTATTTTTAAATAAAACACGTCGCTTTTTCGTCAAAATATCCAGTCAAACATTTTTTAAAAGCGATGGACAGCATCTCTTAGTCCGTCGCTTTTTGGTCAAATATTTTTTTAAAAGTAACGGACAAAGAGACACTATCCGTTGCTTTTTTAAAATTATGTTGAACCAAAAAATGGGTTTTCCCCTCAATTTCCCATCTCTCTTTCTCTCTCTTCTCTCTTGTCTCCCTTTTCTCTAAAACCAAACTGTTGCGCCGCCTCGGTCGCTGCCCCACGCCACCCCACGCTGTCGTCACCCTTCTCTCCTTGAGTATTAGTCCCGTTGCTGCCTTGCCCCGTCGGCGCCGCCACCCGTCGTCCCCACTACCTTTTTTCCTTAGCTTGTTAAGGTTAGGGTTTGATTTTAGTGTTTTTCAATTCTAGTAATATTTGATTTGTTATAAATTCGCATATTGTTTTAGTTTGATGAATTGTGTTATTCAATTGTAATTCGCATATTGTGTTAGTTTGATGAATTGTGTTATTCAATTGTAATTCGCATATTGTGTTAGTTTGATGAATTGGGGATTTTTTATTTTAGGGTTTTCTTCCAAATTGGGTTTTTTTAAATATGATTGTGAATTGAGTATTAGAATATAGAACTAACAAATAATTAGAAGTCAAAAGTTAGATTACTTGCATTTTCCAACTTTGAAATTCTTGAATTTAGTATGTTTGACGGTTGAAGTTAGAAATACATTCAATTGTATATGAAAGTTAGATTACTTTGAAGTTAGAAAAATATTGGATAGTATCTGAAAGTTGAAATTAGATTAGTTGAATTTTCCAACTTAGAAGTTCTTGAATTTAGTAAGTTTGAAAGTTGAAGTTAGAAAAATTGGGGATTGTTAAATATGATTGTAAATTAAGTATTAGAAGTTAGAACTAATAAATAATTAGAAGATAGAAGTTAGAGATTAGTTGTATTTTTCAATTTACCATTGTATTTGTGCTTATATGTATTATATTGTTGTTGAAAATTGGGTTACTTGAATTATATTCTTGAACTTAGAAATTCTTGAACTTGGAAAATCTTGAACTTAGAAATTCTAGAAATTAGATATGAACTTGAATTTTTGTAGTATTTTTGAACTTTAATTAGGTTGTGAACTTTAGAAATTTTGAATTATTGTAGGATTTTAAAACTTTAGGTTGTGAACTTTAGAAATCTTGAATTATTGTGGGATTTTAGAACTTTAAGTTGTGAACTTTAGAAGTCTTGAATTATTGTAGGATTTTAAACTTTAGGTTGTGAACTTTAGAAATCTTGAATTATTGTAGGATTTTAGAACTTCAGTTTGTAAACTTTAGAAATCTTGAATTATTATAGGATTTTAGAACTTCAATGTGTGAACTTTAGAGAACTTGAATTTTTGTGGGATTTTAGAACTTCATAAGGTTGTAAACGTTAGGAATCTTGAATTATTGTAGGATTTTAGAACTTTAAGTTGTGAACCTTAATTAGAGGACTAGATTTTTGTAGGATTTTAGAACTTTAGGTTGTGAAACGTTAGAAATCTTGAATTATTCTAGAATTTTAGCACTTTAAGTTGTAAATTTTAGAGAACTTGAATTTTTGTAGGATTTTAAAACTTTAAATTGTGAACTTTAGAGAACTTGAATTTTTGTAGGGTTTTAGAACTTTAGGTTGTGAAGTTTAGAAATCTTGAATTATTGTAGGATTTTAGAAATTTAGGTTGTGAACTTTAGAAATCTTAAATTATTGTGGAAATTTAGAACTTTAAGTTGTGAACTTTAGAAATCTTGAATTATTGTAGGATTTTAAACGTTAGGTTGTGAACTTTAGAAATCTTGAATTATTGTAGGATTTTAGAACTTTAGGTTGTGAACTTTAGAAATCTTGAATTATTGTAGAATTTTAGAACTTAAAGTTGTAAACTTTAGAGAACTTGAATTTTTGTAGGATTTTAGAACTTTATAAGATTGTAAACGTTAGAAATCTTGAATTATTGTAGGATTTTAGAACTTTAAGTTGTGAACTTTAGAGAACTTGAATTTTTGTAGGATTTTAGAACTTTAGGTTGTG
>JAJOOE010011364.1:0-19710 GCA_036250405.1 Solanum raphanifolium
TTTGTTTCTTTGTGAACATGTTTGCTGCCTGTTTGTCCTAAGAACAACTAACCAAGTAAGCTCTCCTTCTCTATCTTATTCTATTTCATTTTTCTTAGATTGTCAAAGTCATGACTTATAGAAAAAATGTTTATTTGTGATAGTCGATTAGTAATTTCGATATGTATTTGGTAGCTGATTCAATTATAATTTTTACGTATTGTCAAACATTGTCGAATTAGATACAAGTGAATGAAAATGGATCAAGAAAGAGAGTTTTAGATAAGCATTAACATTAACAACCTAAAGAAGTTGTTCACAAACTAAACAAAATATGATTTTCTATTCATACACATAATTAAAGAAATGACTAACAAATAAACAAAAATTGACATCTATTGCCATCAACTGCTTGCTTTTCCTGCTCTACTTCTCTGTTTCTTTTCTTTGTGCTCCTCTATTTATGTAAAGAAATTCACCTGATCAACATACAATGATATTTAAGTTTGTATTTTTTCTTTTCCACGAGGTGTTATTATAGTTTGTGGAGAATATGTGGACCTTTGCTTCTTCGTGAACGTGTTTGCTGCTTATTTATCCTAAGAACAACTATATCGAGTTTACGTAAGTTCTACTTATCTCTCTTAATCTGTTTATTTTTTCGAGTCGTCCAGCTTTATGATTGATGAAACTTTCAAAAGGGTACTGATTGTGAGCAGACATGGGATAATTATGCATATGGTGGTTAACATTTTAAATGTTATACACAGATTTTGCTGACATTGCAATCTTTCAAGGCTCTCAATTCTCGTCTTGCTCCACTAATTTCACTCGCCCTGCATCCTTCTCTTTTCATCCTCCTTTTCTCAACTTTTCAGCTCCTTGGTATGATTTTTATTTGGTACTCCATTATATTTACAATCGTAACACTGGAAATTAATTACTAGAAAGAGAAATGAAATTCAAACCACTTTCTTGATTGTTTGCAGTAATTTTTGTATTTATCTTTTTGGCATCACACTTTTTGTAACTTTACAATAATTAGAATACGATACAACGAGTGTAGTACTTATTTTATGATCTAACTTTAGGCTTGTAATTATCAAATGACTTGACATTTAATTAGCCTAAACTAGAATTAGTAGTAGGACAAGTCATCTTATCATTTATGTGTAGGGATTTAAGATAGTACACTATTTTAAAATAACGTTATAGTTAGGTCAAATCATACTAAACTAACTGGACAGTGATAAAATAACATAAAGGAGCACTAATAAAGGTATTTCAGTATGATCCTTTCCTTGTCATTGCACTTCCTGCCAAATCACAATAATATTCCAACCATTGTTGAATCATCTCCTATTACACCTAATGAGAGTAATCAAATATGAGAGGGTACATCTACTCAAAGCAACACAATTGGTGAAGGTGAGTCCAATAATCGTGGACAGCGGAGAACAGTTGTTACTCTTACTCCTACAGGGTTAGTTCATGTTTATAGTATCATTAATATATATATTTTTAATAAGATACATATGTATTTAAGTAATGTCCTCAAATTTATACAGATTGGAGCCTTCTTCGAAATGCTCTACTTTCATAGCTAAGTCTTTCAAAAATGAACTTGATCCCAATGGAATCAATTGGAAAGGTGTCTCGCACCCTGTAAAAGATTTTTATTTTGGAGAATTCAAGGTATGTTGTTTCATTATAATTGAGTTTAAGAAAGTGATAAACTTTTTATAGATATGATATTCATGTTATTACTTTTCAAACTAATTTCAGAAGGAATTCTATTGGGACTTTTCAACTAATGAAAATGCAGTGAAAAGACAATGGGAGATTAAGGCATCACTACGATATAGAGATTTTATTTCCAAAATAAAAAGAACGGAACTAATCCTGGATATGTAACTGATATTGTGTGGGAAAATTGGACGAGGCTTTGGAAAGCTCTTGAGAATGTTACAAAGTCAGAAACAAATAAAAAAAATCGTTGTGGAGGAATAGCAACTGCTGTCGGAACTCATACAGGTGGATCTATCTCCATTGGGGAGCATCGTAAGAAACTTGTAAGTATATATTTCATGCAATATATATTCTTCGACAAAATACATTTTCCTTTTCTTCTAGTCATTACTAAAAGTCTATAGTACACAAATAGTAAAAGTGCCTCTTTTTTTTGTTCAATTATGTTTTGGGATTGTTGTTGCAGTGCATCTGTTTTGGGTGCAATATATAAGTGTTGTTGATGACACTTTTGATTTTTAAACTCTTAATTGTATTCTTTCTGATAGTAAATTTGGACATAAGGTGAACAAAATCAAATAGATAAATTGGCTAGAACTGTATGTTGACTGGAAAAACTTAAAAATGAAAGCCCCACATTATAATAGTTGGTTAAAGAATATAAAAAGTTACAGGGAAAAATGGATAGATTTGAACTTTACATGTAAAAGCTTTGCCTGAATGTGTACAAAGAAGTGAACTCTACAAAGATGGCATAAGAAAATGGAGATATATTCTGCCTGGATATTTGGCTAGTGCTAACACGTAATATAGTAAAATTAAGAGAGAGTAGGATGTATGTAGACTTTATTTATACCTTTGTGAGATAAGAGATTGTTTTCGATAAATTCTCGGCTTAAAGAAAAATATCTAACACATGAGTATAGGTACATATTAATTGTTCAGAAAATTTTCACCAGTACTACCTCTACAAGCTTATAACAATTAGTTGCCTTAGAATCTATTTTTTATTCTAAGAGCCTTAATGGGTCTTGCTTATAGAAGAAGGGAGCTTAATATTTCAGATTGTCTTGTGACATTGAATGCAATAGATTGAATATGAATAACTTCTTATTATAGAACTCGATTTTTAAATCTGAATCTGAATCTTTTTCTTTGTCACCAAGTATTATTTCTGGACAGTTTTTGGCCCCGTGCCACCGATTTTTGAAACTGAATCTTGCATAAGAACGTTATGAAAGATATCTCTATTCTTACCAATGTTGGCTACTTCATCTTTAGAGGCACGATTTGAGTTGTTAGCATCATTTATCCCATAGGGGCAGCCTCAATTGTGGGTTCCTCATTGAAATCAAATAGACTTTTTGTATTATTGAAATACTTTACCTAATTATATCATATTGTTCATAACACTGGGCTAATTTATTTTTTTGGGGTAGGCTATTGAAAAGGGTCGAGACCCAACACCAAGTGAGCTCCATTTGCACGTCCACACACATGGTCATGATGGAAAAACTTTTGTTGATGAGCGAGCATGAATTGTTCATGTAAGTCGAATTTATAAAATTATCAACTTTTGACATTCATATTCTTTTTATTTGGTGAAACTAATAGTTAGTATTCTTTATTATAATTTTAATGTCTCTACTTATTGCAGGAAAGATATGAAGAAAAATTACGTGAGAAAATTGAGTCTAAATCTGATATTGATCAGCGCGACACATATTATCAAGTTGCAGGTGGAGAAAAGAAGAGAAGAATATATGGTCTTGGATCTCAAGCAAAAAGTTACTACGGACCAAATCTTTGTATCTCTTCTCAATTTGATGCTTCATAATCAGTACCACCATCTATTTCTCAATCTGCACCAATGGAAAATATGGATGAGTTCGTGAAGAAATTGATTCCTACATTGACTGATCACATGATTCCTATATTACTTAAGCGCATACAAGGAGTAACTTCTTTACCATCACATCAATCAGCTGATATTCCTATTGGTGACGCATCATCAGCAACACCTATGGTGCCTAATAAGGTTGTTTCAGATGATGACCATATTTCTTCACCCTAGCGTTAGTTTTTCATGTCTGTTTTTTGTTAAAGGAAAACAAATTATGCAGTAACAATTACGAGTTCTAAACATTAGTAATTGCTAGATGCTTGATACTTGGTGTAGATGTTTTGGACTTAATATTAGATGAATATATGTTTTGGTGCATGTGTTATATATGAAGTAACATTTATGTTATATGAATATTTGTTATTATTAGGATGTTTAATAATTTACATTTTTTATATATTTTAAATAAATAAGTAAATAAAATTAATAGAAAGAATCATACCTGCGAAAAATTTAACGACAGAATATTGCGACGGATTTTGAAAATAGTTAAAGAATTAAAATTGGTGACGGATTGCGACAAATAATAATTGGTTGCCAAAAGCTTGCGACGGATTAGCGATAAATTATTTCATCGTAAAATTATAGGATGACGAATTCATTTATGTAATTTGGAACGAAATATGTAAATCTAGCGACAAAACTTTCCATCGCTACCATTTTACTACGGATATTGTGTGTCGCTAGATCGTCGCTAATCTTGCTACAGAATCAATTTTTCCGTCGCTAAAGGTTTAGCTACGAGCAAAATTATAACGGTCAACATTTCATCGCTAATCCGTCGCAAATACAGTTTAGCGACGGATATATGTCTATTTGCGACAGATTTTATCCGTCGCTAAACACTATTTTTTTAGTAGTGTCTCCCAAACTATGAATTATAAATATTCTTCCTTTTTTCTGTAACACCTCGAAAATTCTAAACTAGGGATCAAACCGTACATATCTAAATATGAGGAGTTAGATATCCAAATGAATTCAAAATATGAGTTTCACATATATCATTTACACACTATAAATAAGACCAAAGATCGTAGATAGGCTCGTGAATGAACTCCTGAAACTTGATTTTAGCCTGAGTTTCATGAAGTCAATCTACAAATGATGCATAACACCGTAGATTGATCTTGTGAATTGAACTTCAGATACTAAAAATTCAGCTTAAATTCCAAGAATGACATCTACGGATGGTAGATCAAATCATAGATCGTAGATTTTTCTAGTGGAAAGTTTCAACATTTTTTCAATTAGAGATGTTTTGATCTTTTTTCTCTCTTTTAACTCATATATCATGACGTTTTGACATATCCTAAGTGGGATTAAAGGAAAATCAGTCGATTAAAACCCTACGCTAAACACTCAAAAAATCATATCCGTTATGCTCTAAGTTCTCTCAAGCAATAAACTAGGATTCTCATCTTTAAGCTTCATTTCAAGGATTCTACCAAGGTTTTCCATTCCAAACATGTGAGATTTCATCAATGAATATTTTTTAAAATTTATTCAAAAAATTAACATTAAGAGGTCAATTTTTTTTATAACAAGAATTTTTATGACCTACAATTTTAAGTCAATTTTCTCTAATAGCCAACCTTTAGAGGTTAATTTTGGAGGTTAGATTTGACTATTTTTTTAGTAGTGACACCGACCTGGACTAGACCTTTTTTTTCTCTGATGACATTATGGCTTCAATATTACGCATGACGGTGACTTGGACACTAAATGTTTCTTCTTTGAATTCATCTATGTGCTTGGATGATACTTTTAATGTACATAACTCTTGTATAAAATTTGGATTGATGAATGATTTAATTTGTTGGAAACGTGTAATGATCTATCTAGTCGTTATTCAAAAGACACTTGTGCTGGGTCTCAATTTTTTTGAAATACATTGCCAATTTAAAATTGAGGTACATGAAAAGAGTTTTGAATTTAAAAATATCGGACTGACGCCATCACGCCATATCAGGAATATTCCCGTTATGGCTTCACTGTTATAGCGGAGTCAGCGAGGGAAAATCTTTGAAAACGTAATTTTTTTATTCTTTCTTCCACTCTTCATTGATAAAAACAGACGATTGTTACTCTAAAACCCCCCCTTAAACAACTCTAATCTTGGAAACCATTGAGGGCAGAGATTTCAACGAAATGAAGGTTAAAGCTCATGAGTTTTTGTCTACATCCGTCAAGTTTCGTGCCCACAGAGTTAGAAGCATGTGTTACAAGTTCTTCAGCAGTGTTTGATGTCCAAGTAGACTAATTTGTTTTAATCGAATAGTTAGACTTGACTTTACTCATATAATATCATGTAGATTGTTGGGAGATTTCATGCATAGACCTTCGGGCATGGAGCCTGGATGGTTGAATGTGTGGTTAGTTGTGGTTTAGGCTGATTATGAACTTGGTTACTTATTGTAGACATTATGATGTTTTTTTAGGTGCTATATTGGAAAGGTAATTGTGTGTGATCAAATTATAAGCAAAGAACATTCAGAAAAGAATCTTTACGGATAGGTGATGGTTGCTTGTTTTCCATTTATGTTGTATGTGCTTGGAAACTGCTTTGTTAATAGTGCATGCATGATATATATTTAGGGAAAAAAAGGAAAGAACATGAATTGAAATGATGAGTATTTTCAATCTCATATAATTAATGTGTTTACTTGGTGCACAAATGTGCTTGTTATTCATTGTGTTTGTGATTGTGATGTATGATTGATGGTTGACACGATTGCCACGCCTGGTACAAGATATTTCCATGATTGGCTTGGAGACCACACTTGGTATATGCTAACAATTGACACGGGGTACCATGCCAAGTACAAAAAATATCCATATAGGTTAGCTCAGGTACCATGCTAGTACATAATAATTGCTAGCACATGTGCATACCTAATACATTAATAGTTTGTGTTTGGGTTTCATAAAAGAACTAAATTTACTTCTCTGTGACGTTATAGGTACATGCTTGGTTGCATGAGTTGACTGAATTTATTTTTGTGTCATATTTATCACATGTTGGTCCCTGGGGGGTCGATCATTTGAAATTGTTGGGGTGATCCTTGTATAAACTAGGGGCATAAACTAAATACCATAGTGATTGTTTTATTAAAAAATGAATTTGACTGATTTTAGAGTCGCCACTTAATTTTTAAAGTAAAATTAAGAAACTATTTTTTCCAAAAGAGTAAAATAGAAATCTAATGAAATTATTAAAAGAGGGTTCGGGGTTCATATTTACATTTCGAGAAGGGTTTGAAAGCACCCGAAATGCCCGCTAACATGCGGTTATCCGATAATTAGTTATTTGACTAATTGATTTTAAGAAAAGAAATAAGCATGCCTGACTTATTTTAGGAAATAGACAAACTATAGACTTCAAATCATTTTAAAGGGGAAATGGGAAAATATCGAGTTATTACCTAAGTACAAAACGCTACAGAATTATATTTTTTTTGATATCAAGGAGGTGAATGCTTAATTAGTTTTTTTTTTTTTTTTTAGAAAATTAGTTCAGAATGGCTATCTGTCGGAAAAATTAAATTATAGTAACCTTAAAATTAACAACAAATAATGACAGGTAAACAAATATAAAATAATAAAGTAAAGAAGGAAATTTGGGCCCAAGTCTGATTTTCAGTCCGCCTGGGCCAGTACTTGGGCTTGATTTCGTTTTGGGCCTTTGGCCCATTTTCACACATGTCCTAACAATTAACCTATAATAATGATAATGACAAGGGCTTAGGCCCAAAGTAACAAAATACAACTTTTTGAAATTAAGAGTGGGCCTTTGGCCCAATCTTTTCAATTTCCCGATCTGTTGCGCATTCTTTCAACTCTGGGACCTGGTCGTCGGTCTTGACGGTTGGCTGACTCGATGGGAAAGAGTTTGAGCCTTTATAGCTCTCCCAAAATGCTAAGGGAAGGAGGAGTTTGTAGTGAACTCGGGGAGATTTCACCTTTTCCCGGGCAGCGGACTGAGGCTATGAACAGAGGAGCAACGACTTCACCACCACAACATGACTCCGACGATTCCGATTCCGATGAACAATAAAGATGTCGCATTCGGAAAAATAGAAAACCGAACCTAAACACTCTATAATATTTACGGACTTTTGGTCTATTTTTGCTTCAGAAAACTATGTGTTTCTATGTATTCTTTCACTTGCATCGACTCAATTTTTCCTCTACCTTTTTCCAACACCTTACAAATGAAGAAGATGGAGGTTTATATATGGGGAAACTAAGGTTCGGAAATGGGGAAAAAGGGCTAAAAATTTGAATTCCAGGCCCACAAAATTGGAATTCAAAATCCAAATTCTTTCCAAAATTCGAGAATATTCCCAACGATTCTTTCAATTTGAATGGATAGAATGGAGGCGGAGGGCTAGTATCAATCGAGTGTCCTCGCTATGCTACGCGAATCGATCCTAAGGTGCAATGACAAAAATGCGTGTTGCTTTCTACTGAAATCGTACAATTTGGAGAAGGACGTTGGAGAAGAGGACACGGAAATCATAGTGTACTGCTCACTATGTTGATGTTGTTGCTCTTCGTCTATCTTCGTGATTTGGACGTCGTTTGATGCTGCCGTGTTATTGCGTTTGGTTATTGAATTGACATTGCCAAGACGTCGTGTCCTTGTTCTGTGTAATTTGACGCCGCTTCACAGCTAGAGCTAACGCTGGAGTCGTTAGAATCGTCGTGTAGTCGATTCTGGGTTTCTTTGTTGAAGAAAAAAAAGGCTGGGTTAGGTCATTTAAGGATTGGGTCGGTTTAGTGGATTTGAGGGAATATTGAATTGTACTGGGTTGGTGGCTTGAAGAATTTGGGCTACTGGAAATTGGTAAATCCCAAAACTTTGGCCTTAAGATGGGTTTGAATAAAAAGGTGGGATTTGGCTAAAATTGTAATAGAAATTAATTAGCAATTTAGCCAATCGAATTAAAAAGGTAACCCAAAAGAATCAATTTTAGAAGACTCGACTAGAATTCAACTAGGACGAATTAATATAATTAATTTATGAGCTTCTTAATCTTAAGGAAATAAAATAATTAACTTAATCGTAAACTGAATGATTTAAAAATATAAACTATTATATAACTAAACTAATTAACCAAATATTTAATTAAACCAAATCTTTTTGAGACGATTTTCAAATATTAATAAAATATACTAATTATATACATAATTATCTAAAACATATATATTATTTAAAAATTATAAAAGTGACAACACTATTTAAAATAACTTGCAAACTATTTTTGAAATTTATGAAACTAATTATTTTAAATCGTTTAAAATTGAAGAAGCTCGATGATTAATCTATATTGGGGAGGGTCAAAATTGGGTGTCAACAATTGTCCCTCGTTTTACTTGGATTTATCATTTATGCAAGAAATTCGAGTAAAATGAAATTGACTAATCCAATTTTGACCGACCACCTCTCATTTTTTCCGAAGAAAGGATTTTGGTATGGAGTTTAGGAGTTATGGCCGAACCCCGGAAATGGGTTTCCTACATATCTTAGGCTATATGAGAATTCAGGCCACTTGTAGTTCGATACGCTTGATTTGACGCACGATTTTGAAAGAATTGAAAAGCTTTACCGATATCGAATTGTGTTGGCATCAAAATGCTCGGGAATACGATTCACGAGAGAATATTGGAATACAACCGAGTGTTCAACACTGATCCCGCCTACATATCCCTCAACTTAGGGAATCATGTTGCTTGTAGTTTGACTAAATCAGTTGAAAATGAACTCTATTATACAAGATAACCTTTGGTTCTGGAGGAGTGATAGATAAGTCGATTATGAAAAAGAGGCTTGCAACCTCTTAACTATGAATGTGGGGACCTTCACATCCATAAGTAAGAGCTTACAAGGACATAATTTTCAAAACTCTTGGTGCATTGTCACTCAAATTAGAAAGTTGCTTCCGGTGAAAACCAAAATGTTTCGGATGCGAAACAGAAACCAATAAAACCAAAGAAAAACCCACATGATGTTTGATAGGGGTGTGGTTTGATTGTGGTGGAAGTCGCTCCTCAACTCGCGTCCTAAGAGTTTGATACTTCTCTTTGGACCATGTCCCAGTTCACTGCTAAGAAAAAGTTCCACGTTGTGCTGCATCCTTGTTGATGTCGTCCACACCTGTGGTTGAGAATTCATCCTCGTGGATGCTCTCGACAAAGACTGAAATAAACTTGTTAGTAGAAACTGTAATTGGAAAAAGTGGTAGCATCTCTTACGATGCTTTTCAGTTACTCTTGCTGTGAAAGATGTCACATAAGTATGTCCAGTATATGTCTGCACACTCAAAGTAAATAATTAGTAGACATAGTGCCGCTTTAGCTAGCGGTTTGAGTAAAAAAATAAAGAAAGATCATTTATATAACAAATAAGTATATCTTAATGGATAAGCATAAACTTCTTTCCCAACAAGATAAGAAATAAAGAAGTATTAAGAGTAAAAGACAATGGATACCGCTTTCGAACACAGTATGTCCATTATAACTCATGATTTGCTGAGGATTTGGAGATGTCATTGCTTGTTTTCTGTATGGCAAACTCCGGTAATCTCTGCAATGAGTTATATGGCTCAATGAATATCCCACTGTAACGAGGTGGATGGCTCGATGATTATCCAACAGTAACATAGTGGATGACTCGATAATTTTTCAATTGTAATGAGGTGGATGGCCCGATGAATATCCAACTGTAACATAGTGGATGACTCGATGATTTTCCAACTGTAACGAGGTGGATGACTCGATGATTATCCAACTGTAACGAGGTGGATGACTCGATGATTTTCCAACTGTAACGAAGTGGATGGCTCGATGAATGTCCAACTGCAGCGAGGTGGATGGTTCGATGATTTTCCAACTGTAACGAAGTGGATGACTCGATGATTATCCAACTGTAACGAGGTGGATAGCTCGATGATTGTCCAACTGTAACGAGGTGGATGGCTTGATGATTGTCCAACTGTAACGAGGTGGATGGTTCGATGAATATTCGCTCCTCAGCTTGCACTAAGGAAAAGTTCCACATTGTGTTGCATCTTTTCTGATGTCGTCTGTACCTGTGGTTTGATTTGAGAATTCATCCTCTTGGATGTTCTTGACAAGGAATGAAATAAAATTGTTAGTAGAAACTATAATTTAAATAGAGAAGTGATACGTTTTACTGTATTCAACAAATGTTCTTTTCTATAAATGTTGTGACGTCAGCCTCCATCGATTTTGACGCAGTAGATGATGAGTTGATATGATGTGGATGATGATACTTCTTTGATAGGATATTGATGATCCATTGGTAGGATGATGTTGATCCATTGGCATGATGTGTTGATCCATTGATAGGATAATGATGCTTCGTTGATGATCCATTAGTAGTTGGAAGGATGATGATATTTCATCGATAAAAGGACGATGATGTCCTTCTCGATGGTGGTACTATCTCATTTGATAATACTATAGAAATGTCCCTCTTAAGGGGTTTCACATAACCGCATCTGATATTGACGCGATTTGTGAATACTCTTCAAATATTCTTGATAATGAAAAATGTAATTTGATGTCATTGTAGATGTTTGTACATCTTGAGTGTGATGTTTTCACTTGCTCATGCTTTGCTGGAGATTTGAACGAGGCGTCGTTACTCGTAGTTTGAACTGATTTTTTTTCTTCTGAAAAACTTCAATGAATTTCCTGTATTTACAGAAAAATTGTCAATTTTGGGGAGCTCCTCGCTCTTTTGACTTCTCCATATTCATTGAATGGAGGAACATGATGATCTTGAGGCAAACTTATAGACCTGCATCCACAGAAAAATTATTAGTTAAAAACAAATTGATTTGTGATGAGTTCTTCGATCGCTTGGTCCTTGTCTTGCTATCTTCGATTGATCACTCTGATCTCTTGCTTCTCGATAGACATAAGATGAAACTATATGAAATGTTTGACATATCAATAGCCTAAAAAATATAATTCAAAAATCAATTCGGGTAAGGTCACTATCAAATGTCATGTCATGCATAGCTTAAATGAACATCCTTGATTTGAAACTTCGATGTATCCGGTAGATTGTTCTGGAGAATTCAAGAAATCCTTGAAGCTTGGGAAATGTCTAGCATGGTCCTCTCGAAATCTATTGGGAAGCTTTGCAGATGGCTCTGAAATCCAACGATGTTGGAGATTGCTGAAGTTGACTATGAACTTTAATGATGTGAAAGATCATTTGAAGTTAGCTTTAAACTTCTAATATGTTCGAAATATTCGAAATTTACTACAAACTTCTAGTGATGCTTGAAGGAATTTTTGAGGCCATCCTTAAAAATTTATGTCCCAGTTAGATGTCCTAGGGTATCTCGAACTTTTGATAATTGACTTGCAGAATTTTTGAGACCCTCTCAAAAATTCTTTCCCAGTTGCGATTCTCAATGTATCTTCAGTCTTGACTTGTTGTAGAGATCTTCTTTTTTGAGAATTTTTGAGTCCCTCTCAAAAATTCTGTCCCAGTTTCTATTGTAAAGAAAAATAGAAATCTTATGGGAGATATAACCGAACCGTTGTGGTACCTATGTATCTCGTTGAGGTAGAAATCAGGTCAAACGTAGTTCCCTTGCTAAGGAATAACAGAAAATAGGAAATTTTAACTAAGGAAACGACCGAGACCAACATAGGCCGCCTACGTATCTCATTCTTGAGAATTCAGGTCGAACGTAGTTCAAGTACGATGGAAAAACATTAAAAATGGATAAATGGGTGACCGAGGCCGACATAGGCCGCCTACGTATCTCATTCTTGAGAATTCAAGTCAGACGTAGTTCATTACGAGAAATAATTTTCTAACTATAGAACATAAGACGATTACAAATAAATTATGTGATTACAGGGAAAGAAATAAAATAAACTCTGAATCTACAAATATAATAACTCTTGATAGCATCTGCGCCGATTGGAAACTTGAGATGAATGTCTATGTTCAACCACAGTATGTGATAAAACAAATGCATCGATGTATCTTCTAAGTAAACTGTTGAGTTCTCTTTTCCGAGCTTCTCTTAGATGGACCCTGATTCTGACTTCTTAGAAATAGTCATCATTTTCAAGATTTACAGTTTCTGTCTCATCCAGATTCGACTTATCTTGATTCTCGAGCTGTTTCAAATCTTTGACAAGGTGTTTGAATATCATGATCTTCTCGTCATGCTCTTCAAACTCATCTTCATGTACCTCATTTTGTTCATTCAACTTGTGACACGACATGATATTGACAAGTTTAACAAATTATTTTTACTGAAACCAAAAACAAAGACTGTTAGATAGAAAAATTGAAGCAAGCAAATATAAATTTTCGCAATAGAAGAGGCTTTCATTGAAAATAAGGAAATACAAATTTCGGCAATGACCATGAGCCATTTTGCCTTTTTCAAAACTTTACGAGGGAAATTAAAACATAATTAGGTAAAATAACACAAAAGGTGGGTTCCGGGAATTATTCGAACTACCCCCGATTTTAGAAATAACATAAGATTCATCTTTATCTATCAAGATGAATGATGAATCAAGAGCGGAGTGGAAGTCCAATTAATAACTTGCTCCATTGGCTCGACATCTCGTATGCTTGGTGTCTCGATCCTCTTCTTGGATGCAACATCACCTTCTTCAAAAAGATCCCTAATTCCTTCTCCAAGATCGTCATTATTGGCACATTCCTCTACCAGAAAGGACTGACATAAATGAGGCAAAGACTTCGGTGGAACATAATTAATTCCTTTCTTGTTCTGACCCTCTATTGACACAAAAGCAAAAGCTTGATGGGGTGTCATGCTCGTAAAATTGAGTTTCTCACTTATGCTCGGAGAAGCTACAACTTTCTCAAGGTTGTCAGGATCAACCGGAACTATCACCTTTACCATGCACCACTCATCTTCTGTCTCTATCATATTGATAGTAACAACTCCATGTTTCGACAAAGGATTACTTTAGACGTTGGGTTCAGTGGTCCTGACCACATTCTGGTCGATCACATCCTGGATCTTGTGCTTCAGGTTAATACAATCTTTAGTGTCATGCCCAACACCATTGGAATGATATGCACATCTTTGATCCGATTTGTGAAATCTAGAGCTGGTGTCAACAGGCTTGGGCCTAACTAGATGCATAAAACCTGCCGCTGTCAATCGCTTGAATAACTTTGTTCGGCTTTCAATGAGCGGAGTGAAATTTCTAGTGGGATTTTTCTCAAACCTTAGACGAGGATCGTAATTGCCTTGTTGAGAGGGAGGCATTTGACGAAAATCTGGGGCATTTTGACGGGGAAGTGCTTGGGACTTTGGGTCAATCATGTTTATAGGGAA
Source organism: Solanum raphanifolium (assembly GCA_036250405.1). NCBI lineage: Eukaryota > Viridiplantae > Streptophyta > Magnoliopsida > Solanales > Solanaceae > Solanum > Solanum raphanifolium. Next base: position 14,005 of record JAJOOE010011364.1, read on the forward strand.
TCCTCCACGATTGAATAGTGAATCACCATTGGCATTGGAAGTGAACCTCCTGAATGGCAAGCACTGTCGCACCCCTATTTCGAACTAACCGAAACAGTTCACAACATAATATGGCTGACACTTTGATTTTGGAATAAAAATGCTTTTTGTTTGTTTTAGAGTCGCTACCTAAATTTTAAGGAAAATATTAGGAAAACCATTTTTTATGTATGTATATGTAAACTTTGTTTTGATTTGCGAAACCACTGAAATTTTGAGTAAGGGTTTTGGTCCTTAAACTCAATTTAAGAAAATATGATTAGGAAAACTTGTTTATTTATTTGCTTTAAAGATCAACGATAAGTTAATTGGTTAGTTTAAGAAAAGAGTAAAATACAAGTTACGACATATATATGCCTTATAAAATAGATTTAATAGTAGTATTTTATCATGTAAAAATAAAATAAAAAAATAGACGTACTTAAAAGCATGTTAATTTTTATATGTTGAAAAATATAGATGTATCTTAGTAAAGTTATCCTAAAAATATATAGATGTTGAATTTATGAAAATATTGTAACATCCGGCAATTTGAAATAACTATGAAGAGGCGTAGAATTGGAAATAGTCATTTTTGGAAAGAATTAAAAATCTGGAAAATTTGGTTAAGTATGGGAAAAAGTAAGTTTTTGGCCAACTTTGAACAGTCATAACTCCTAGATCAGGATGAGTTAGGTGTAGTTCCAATTATGTTTGCAAAGTCCGTGGAATGGTCTTTCCAACGCCGCCGAGTTTGCCCGATTCCGAGTTCGTATGAGGGAGTTATGCCCTTTGGAAGTTGGGCAGTTGGCAGGGCATTTAGCCCGATTTTTGTAAGGGTATTTTGGTCTTTTCCCTAACCAATCCTTTTGGATATATATTAAGGTGTATGACTAATTTTTGATCAGTTTTTCCCTTTTTAAAAGAGTAAGAGTTAGGGCTCTTGAGAGAAAAGGAGAGAAGAGGAGAAGAAGAAGCAAACTTTGTAAAGATCGTCGTGGTTTTCGTCGGTGGTGATCCCTATTAAGGTATGTGAGTTCATAGTGTTGGGTTGGTTCTTTCATCCACACACCAAACTCGTTTTAAATTTCTAGAAAAGATCTAGTTGTGGTTGTTGAAATCTTATGGTGATGTTTGTTGAAGTTGTAGTTGTGTTGTGTTGAAGTTCTTGTTGGTTTGGTGTATGTTTCCGGTGGTGTTTTTGAGTTGAATCTATTGTATGTTGAGGTTTTTGATGATTCTAAGTGTTTGGGGGAAGAATCTTTGTTGTTGAGAGGCTTTAGAGTTGGAGAAACTAAGGAGAAAAGTCAGTTTTTCGGGGAAAAGGGCTAGGGCGTCGCGCCTGCCAGCGTGCCCCAAAAGGGGCTGTGAACTTTCCCCCTTGAGGCGGCACGCCTAGCAGAGCGCCAGCAGGCCCCTTCTGAAGTTTTAGGGCTGGCGCCCCGTGCCTCTCAGAGCGCCAAGGACGCCAACCTTTCCCATTCATTCCCCACCTTTTCATGCATATTCCTTGGTATGGTACCTAGGTTTCATAGTTGTTTCCGACACTCCAAGGTACGTCTAAACGTCAAGAACTCATCCATAACATATGATCAAACACCTTGAATCCATAAATCCAATTCAAAGAGAGTTAGTTTCCAAGTCAAGTGAAGTTAAAAGTTAGGCTTGGAAGTTAAGAAGCAAGTCAAGCAAGTTTTTAAAGTTGTTCAAGAGTCTTTATTGAACGTTTTAACTTCATTTAAGGCTAAAGTTTCAAGTCAAGTAAAGGGTATAGAGTTTCAAGTTAAGTCAAGAGTATAAGTTGAGTTCATTTCTCAAAAGTTATTAGGGAACTATGTATTCCCAAATAAGTTTCTAAATGTTTTTACATTTGAGTAAGAAAGGAACTATGATTCCAAAAGAGCCTTTGGGCTAGTTTTCAAGATAAAGGAACATTGATTCCAAGTGAGCCTTTGGGCTAGATTTTAAGTAATTATCTCAAACTAAAGAAAGATGTGTTTAAAACACTTATGAGCTAAAGTATTTTTGGGAGTAGTCTTGAGCACCGAGTTGGGGACACGAGTTCATATTAACTCAACTCTCTATAAGAACCATGTAGCCAATATGGGATTTAACGGGTCATACTTTTTAGATGATCAAGTAAAGTTAAGCTAGTGGATCCACATAGGAAAGTTAGCTTCCTATATCACGGCAAGGTATAGGATGGTCCTTGGGCAACGTGAGGTAAAACGTTGTATCACCACTTAGTTTCATAATGGTGGTTATCGGTTAGAGAAACTCCCACAGTAGAAAGTGCATGGTTGTTATGCTTAGTGTGGATGGGGGTATGGGACTTCATTCATGCATTGCACAAGTAGACTTTGAGAGGAAGCATGGTATTTTTATGATATTATAAATATGATTTTGACGTCATGTTTTAATAGTTTTACAAGCTTTATATATTGCATGTGTCTTATTGCTTTATATATTGAGTTCAGTTATTCATGAGTCGAACAGAGCCAAGGTAAATGTTCTCTTGTACTCCTTTCAAGCTTGAGTTGTCGTCTAGCTTTCCAGCTCGCATACTCGTACATTCAATGTACTGATGCCAGTTGGCCTATATCTTATGATGATGCAGACACAGGTACCCAGGGCCAGCATTCGGTACGTCGTTGATCCAGCTGAGTACCCCAGCTCGCATTGAGTTATTCTGTTGAGTTAGGTTTCCGCTGAGTTAAGAAAGCCAGGCCAAGGGTTCTCTTGGGGGCCAGCACTGGTCTTCGAGTGCCGACCACGTCCAAGGTGTAGGCTCGGGGAGTGACAAATATGTCATTTCATTAAGACGTGAAAAATAAAATAAGATAGTAGTGGAGTGTAAATATATAGTAATATGTAATATGTAATTTGGATAAAAATAGAGTTTCCTAAAAAAAATTAAAATAAATAAATAATAATGATATTAAATGTTAAAATATTAGATAGAGTTTGTGATCTAAAATTATGTTTATTATATAGTATAGTATATACATGTAAGTTGTTTAGAACATATGAACACTTATTATTTATTTACATGTATAGACAAATTGACGATATATTATATGTAGTAAAGTAATATGTATATTTAAGTGTAGGCATTTATAAATTATAAAAATAAATAACATTAGTAAAAGAGATAGTAGATAATAATAGGTTATGTGGAGAAAATATAGAATGTATACCTTTATATGTATGACATATATATGTATGTACCTTGTATTTGAACCTGTTGGCATATCTAAATTTTTGAAATGACATGTTAAAAGATTAAAATGTTTTTAGCAATGTTTGATCCAAAAAAAATAAGAAAAAAATAAGAATAGTCAATATACTTTATAAAGGGGTGATGTAAAGAGTATAAAAATAGGCCTAACTATTGAGCCTTATTCTACAATTATATTTATTTATTTTTTGTTGACAAAATATATAGGCCTATTTTCCTAAAAAATATATATATTTTGAAAGGGTGATTATTTTATCCTTATGTATTTCTAAAGGTAATTATTTTAGCTTTTAAAACTAATCTCAAATTCATTTAGAAATCCCAATTGATGAGTTTTTCTCGTACTTAGTAATACTCCAATTATTACACCTTAGGGGACCTTTGGAAACCTTCTTTTTAAGCTTGAAATCCTACTCTTTTGAACCCAAAAATCTGCATTGTTAAGTTGTTTAAACTTAAACTTCAAACACTTGGTTTTTAAAAAAAATAAAAGCAAATCAAAATAGGTATATAACTTTAGGAAATACCACTCCAAGGCAAACTTCTTTGAACAAGTTACACCTTTATAAATGAAAAGAAAAATGTTGGTAAATCACCTAATAAGAGAGTATTATCTAAGTTAAATAATTACCAAATGTATAAAGGGATATGAGAATAATTTAAAGAATATGAAATATGCAAATTTCTTGCTAATAAAATATAGGGGCTTCCCTACTTGTTTTCTACAAATATGTATCTCTAAAGGATAATTAAATTTTGACCTTTAAACCTGGATTTATTTGGGGGTCCTTAGCAATGAGTAGACCTAAATGAATATTATTTTAGCCCTTTGAGACTTCATTTGGAAAAATTTTAAACTATAAGCCCCTCATTTCAACTTAAAGGGACTAAAAGAATGTTATAAGTAAAAATGCTAATCCATTTTTAAGAAAATATCTTTTGTATCATTTGTTCTAAAGGTGTCTCAACTAAATTCATAAACAAATAATATTAGTTCACGTTAAATAAGTTTCAAAATAAAAGACAAACAATATATCCAAAACTTGTAAGTAAAGGTTAGCCAATGTATCCAAACAATATAATTAAGACTCGAAAAGAGGAAGGCTAAGAAATATTGGACTCCTAGTTTGCGAGATTCCAAGCATCGCGATGATCCTAATTGTTGTTGGCCTAATATTTTAGGCCAATAACGAGTTCCAAAGTAGAAACTCCAGCTCTCCGATTGTACATGAGAAAAAAAAACAAAAGATTAGATTTGTTGTTGTAAGAGGTAAAGAAATCAATATAGATTTAGCAAATAAGGAAGGCTAAACTCCACAAAATTTATCTATTCATTCACCTTTAATAAGTAAACAATAACACAAACTATTTAAGAGAAATAGTTCGCTATTTTAAAAATATTCATGATCCCCGGCCTACTAATGTGGTCATACTCTAATGAATGGGAAAACTTGTGACCAAAGTGAAGCGGGACATAAGAGTTAATACTAAGTATTAGTGGTCATACGACCAATCTACAACCAAGACATAACGTCCTAAATAAAATGACTTTTTTTAAAAAAAAGAAACACATATATACAACATGCCATTATTAAGCATAAAACATCAAAACTTTTATTTCTTAACATTTAATTACAAGGGTTGAAACCTATTCAATAAAAAAAAACTCTACTTCCAAAAAAAAAAGAACCTAAAGGAAGTAACTTTAACTAAATAAACAAGTTTAAGGCTTAAATGATCACCAATGATCCACTTAACTTACTGCCGAATGGAAATAACAAATTAACACACACAACTTGAGTTTCTCATATATTTAAATTGTGTATTGAAGCAAAAATATATAAATAAAAGGAGGATGCAGACATTTGGAGTTAATATATATATATAGAAAAGAACTTCCTTACACCATAGACAATAAAGTTGTAGACATTTAGCTATCCAACAAACCTACCGTTTTTTTTTTTGTGACTTACTACTAACTATGTGAAGATGCCTACGCCTAGATTATGTGAAATCATATAGTTATAAAGAATTTGATTCTTTCTCATATGAATTCAGAGACCGAAATACAACATGGCAAGAGATAGCGGTGAACAACTACCATTTCCTTAAGCTGATACTACCACCAACTAAACGATGCAAATGCTTGTGATATACTACTGCTAAGGACAAAGCAAATTGATTGGAGATATTGAAATATTAATGACACCATGTTCAAGCAAACCAACCAATTAACAACTAGACTAGAAAAATAAGACTTCACAAAAGAGAAAATTGTAATTTTTGAACAAAGTTATCATTTAAAATAATTGGGAAAATGCATAAGTACCCCCCAGCCTATGCTCGAAATCCCAGAGACACACCTAACCTTTACTAAGGTCCTATTACCCCCCCGAACTTAATTTATCTATAATATTCTACCCCTTTTCGGCCTACGTGGCACTATCCTT